>CAUYUJ010017080.1:209758-212258 GCA_963575745.1 Prorocentrum cordatum
GACCGAACCCCATTCCCGCCGTAAGAATCTTAACACGGGTGGGTCCCAGGGTCCGCGGATCCGATTTCTTCCTGCTCCCCGTGTTAAAATAAATTATATCAATTTCAAACGGGGTGAACATCGGATCCGCCGTTTAAAAAAAGACCGAGCACGGATCCAGCAAATCCGAAATCGGATCCGCGCGGGACGGAATTCGGATCCACCGAAGCAGACGCCAAAGCCACGATTGGATCCGCACGAACTTCACGGGATCCGACGGCGGTTATCTCCTGCGCGTCTGCTCAAGACTTCAAGCCGTCGTTCCTGGCCCAAGTCGAAAAAACTTTCGCCCTGGGGATGCGCGTTTTGGCCTTCGGACTTATTGGTTACCACATAGCCGACACACCACATCTCACAGGCAGTCTGTTGGGTCAGGAGACGCAGGGTCGAAACGCACTTGCGCAGGACGAAAGACGTTCGTTCCTCTTGAGGTGCAGATGGCGATGATCAGTTGGAAGGTAATGACCGAGCCCCCTTCCCCCGTAGGAATCTTGACACGGGCGGGTCCCGGTGTCCGCGGATCCGATTTCTTCCGGCTTCGCGTTTCAAAATAAATTATCAAGTTAGAACGGGGTAAAAAATCGGATCCACCGTTTAAAAAAAGACCGAGCACGGATCCAAAAAATCCGAAATCGGATCCGCGCGGACGGAATTCGGATCCACCGAAGCAGACGCCAAAACCACGATTGGATCCGCACGAACTTCACGGGAACCAGCGGCGGTTATCTCCTGCGCGTCTGCTCAAGACTTCAAGCCGTCGTTCCGGGCCCAAGTCGAAAAAACTCTCGCCTTGGGGATGGGCGGTTTGGCCTTCGGACTTGTTGGTTACCACATAGCCGACACACCACATCTCACAGGTAGTCTGCTGGGTCAGGAGACGCAGGGCCGAAACACATTGGGCGTGTTAGCCTTCGGACTTGATTTTCACCACATAGCCGACACACCACATCTCACAGGCAGTCTGTTGGGTGCGGAGACGCAGGGCCGAAACGCACTGTGCGTTTTGGCCTTCGGACTTGCTGGTTACCACATAGCCGACACACCACATCTCACAGGCAGTCTGCTGGGTCAAGAGAGGCAGGGTCGAAACGCACTTACGCAGGACGAAGGATTTCCCTCTTGAGGCGAAAATGGCGATGACGAGTTGGAACTTAATGACCGAACCCCCTTCCCCCGTACGAACCTTATCACGGGCGGGTCCCAGGGTCCGATTTCTTTCAGTTCCCCGTGTAAAATTAAATGATATCCATTTGTTAAGGGGTAAAAATCGGATCCGCCATAAAGAAAAGGACCGAACACGGATCCAGCAAATCCGAAATCGGATCCGCGCGGACGGAATCGGATCCACCAAAGCAGACGCCAAAACCACGATTGGATATCCGCGCGCACTTAACGGGAACCAGCGGCGGATCTCTCACGCGCGTCTGCTCAAGACTTCAAGCCGTCGCTCTGGGCCCAAGAGGAAACAACTTTCGTGTTAGGGATGCAATCAACGCTAAATCGACGATTCTCGACGCTAAATCGGGCTATCTCATCGACTCCCAGACGCTATCCCATCGGCTGCCACAAGTAGGAGGGGGAGGGGGTCCTCCTCCTCCACCTCCTCCTCCTCCTCCTCCTCCTCCTGCTCCTCCTCCTCCTCCTCCTCCTCCCTCCTCCTCCTCCTCCTCCTCCTCCTCCTCCTCCTCCTCATCATCATCATCATCATCATCAGCATCATCATCATCAGCAGCAGCAGTAGCATCATCATCGTTATAATCAGCATCGTCCTCATCCTCGTCCTCATCCTCATCATCATCACCACCATTATCATAATCATCCTCGTCAGAATCTTCATCATCATAATCATCATCGACCTCGTCCTCATCCTCATCCTCACCATCATCATCATCAGCAGCATCGTTCTCGTCCATCGTATCGTCATCATCCTCATCGTCATCATCCTCATCATCATCATCGTCCTCGTTATCATTATCATCACCATTATCATAATCATCCTCGTCAGCATCTTCATCATCAGAATCATCACCGCCCTCGTCCTCATCCTCATCCTCATCATCATCATCAGCAGCAGCATCGTCCTCGTCCATCATCATCATCATCCTGATCATCATCGACCTCGTCCTCATCATCGTCATCATCAGCAACATCATCATCGTTATCATCATCATCCTCGTCATCAGCATCATCATCCTCATCATCATCATCATCAACAGCATCATCATGCTCGTCATCATCATCATCATCATCATCATCATCATCATCATCATCATCAGCATCAGCATCAGCATCAGCATCATCAGCATCTGCATCATCATCATCGTCAGCAACAGCATCAGCATCAGCAGCATCATCATCAGCAGCATCAGCATCAGCATCGTCATCATCACCATCATCCTCATCATCATCATCGTCGCCCTCATCCTCATCACCCTCATCCTCCTCCTCATCATCATCAGCA
>CAUYUJ010017080.1:217258-224758 GCA_963575745.1 Prorocentrum cordatum
ACGTATGGGTGCAAGCAAGCGCCTTGCTCGAGACATCCCTCTGATCTGGGCGCAAACGGGGAAGTGTAATACAGCCTGGCGGTGACCACAAAGGTGCCCCAGGAGGCCCCAAAAATACCGCAAAGCATCAAACAAAAACATATATCGTTGGCCCTTTCAAGGCGCCCACCCTCTCCGCGGGAGCAGGAGGAGGGCGAGGAGGGCGAGAACCAGATCAGCGGATCGTGCGTGGAGGGCCAGGAGGAAGAGGACGAGGAGGGCGAGGAGGAGGGCAAGGAGGACCAGAAGGATGAGGAGGACCAGGATGGCGAGGAGCTCATGGGACATGGGGCGCCCTTGAATCGGTCGACAGCGCTCTGGGAGGGAAGCGCAAGTCAGCTCTGCGCCACAGACCTCTGTTTCCTGAAGATATCCGGGAACACCCTGGACTCAATCACGCTCCGTCGACGCCCCCAAAACCTCCCTCCTGCTCCCTCTGGCCCCCGTCAATATCCACATCAATCTCCCCCTTGAGGTTGGCCTCAGGAGCATGGCCCCAGTTAAACGGTATCTCTATTTCGAGTTGGTGGGCTTCCGACTGAGACGGCCGACATATCACCGTAGAAAATGACAGTTGGAAGGTCTAAACTTACTGCGCATCTGAGATAGCAATTGAGGCTATATCTGTACCGGGAGCAACTACATGCATCGCCAACTGTTATCCCTGTATCGTAATACGGAGAGTCAACCACTTATGGCTCTCGGCTCTTGTGTTCTGGCGGCAATAGTGGCAATTTACGTCATGGAGGGCCCTCTGAAGGACGCTGACTGCACCCCCTGCTCCGACGGAGACAGTCGGATGCACAATGATTCCAGCGTCCAGCTGGCGTCGCGGGCAGCACATTGCCCCTACGCTTGCTTGTGGATGCCACAACCATGGGCACCCCAACAATCCTACTATCGAATTCGAAAGTTGCTTAAGATGGTTGAACCTGTGCTAAGAATGTTTAAGCCTATGTTTCTGTACTTGCTTAAGGCATATCAGGGGACACACGTACTATGTGTTTGTACTTGCACTTGCTTAACACTATGTGTTTGCACTTGCTTAAAACTATGTTTCTGTACTTGCTTAAGACATCTAACTTTCCGCGTCGAAATATCAGGGGAGCGCCCGGGTCTGCGGCCGCCCGCGGCGGCCGCGCCGCCGCAGCGGCGGGCGGCCGCGCAGTCTGGCGGCTGCAGCGAGTGGGGCCACGCCCGCCGCCGCCGCCGCCCCCCGACCGCCCGCAGATCTACGACGAATTGGTTGGGCAAGGATTCGGCAGTACAGTCGGGGCCTTGACCTAAGGAACCCAAAACAAGGAACGAGGCCCCTTTCCTCCATAAGTTAGACTTCGATTCCCGATCGAAAGCATAAGGAAAACCTGAGGCAGGCTGCGAAACACTTAAGGAACGCGGAGCCCCTCCCCAACGAAAAGGGTTCCTTCTTCAGGGCCCCGACTGTATGCCTCCTCTCCATCGGGAAATGATCTGGCAGTATGCCTCCTCTCCATCGATCGTCCTCCGCAACCTCACGCCGCAGCGGGGGCTCGGCTCGGCGGGCCTGGTCGATCTTGGCCGCGAGGGCGGCGATGTCCTCCTCGAGCTCGCTCTTCTTCTCCTGAGCTGGGGCAGCCGGCTCTCGCAAGGCAGCGGGGAGCAGAAGAGGAGTTACATTTTGGGGGCGGGCTGGGAGGGCGAGGCGGGGGGAAGAAGAGGACGAGGGGGGAGGGGTGGAGGGAGGAAGAGGGCCAGGGAGAGTCGGAGGAGGTGCCAGGAGGAGGAGGGGCGAGCAAGACGAGAGGTGGGACCACATCGTTCAAAAGCGCATTGAGGGTAAAATGAGCGTCTGCTCTGCAGCGGGCTGGTATAGCAAAGCCTCGGGAGCGCCGCACACGAGTCCAACATGCCAGGCAGGCACAATGTATACTGCGAAACTTCAGAGATCCAGATCCCTGAATGCACCGGCAACTCGGACAAAAAGACGTGTTCCATCAGAATCGTCCAGCACTTCTGTCAGGCAGGTGTGCAAGAGCAGAGCACGCGGACTTGCAGCAAGACAACCGCGTCGTCATCGCCATCACCGAACAGTCGACGCACATCATGAGGATGCAAAATTCGCCGGCCCAACGGGCCAGAGGCGTGCTAAGATCTCCAGTAACTACTTAACAATATTTCTAGTTCGCGCGCGCGGGGCGGCCCCTGGGGGCCCCTGGACGAAAAGTACCCCGGCTGACCCCCGGCCGGGTCCCGGCCGATCCCCAGGGGGAGGCTATTTTTTCGCCACCCCTCACGAGGGTCGTGGCCTCCGAGGGGGTGGCTGCAATCGACTACCCCCCCTCCCGCCCCAAGGGGCCCCCAAGAGCCCCCTAAGAGGCCCCAGGGGAGCCCAAGACGCCGCCAAGGAACCCCCAAGGCGCTCCCAAGAAGCCCCCAAGAGGCCCCCAAGACGGCCCCAAGAGGCCCCAAATAGCGCTCCAGGGCCGGCGGAACGAGCGAAGCGATTAAATAATAATTAAGACCCGCTCTCTTGGGGCTTTCTGAGAGCCTTTAAGACCCCACTTTCGTATTTTTCCAGGCCCTCTGAGACCTTATTGTCCAATCTGAGGCATGGACGCAAGCACAGGGCTCGGCATGACCAGCCGGAGGCGCGGGTGAGAGGAGGTACACACCCACAGCACGAAGAGATTACTGACAAAGCCCAGCCAAAGCTGAGTGAACACCCCCGCTACATCCCGATTTGCCCCCCACGCAACCTCCGCGTTCCAAAAAAAAAGTGGGGCGGCGGTGTCTGCCCCCTCAGGGGCGTTCAATTAAACAAATATTAAGACACGATGTACGAAACTCCGAAACAGCTGGCTTCTGCCCGCCCCGACACATCAACCTTCACCATCAACTTCCCTCTCGCCCCTCCACCTCTTTTGCCCACCTCCTGAAATCCCTTCGCCCTGCTTGCTTTTGCTAGTCACTCCTCCTCCTCCTCCCTCCCCTCCTCCTCATTCATCCTCCTCCTCTCTCATCCGGCATCCGCATCCGCATCGCATCCGCATATCCAATCCGCAATCCATCCGCATCCGCATCCGCATCCTCCTCCTCCTCCTCCTCCTCCTCCTCCTCCTCCTCCTCCTCCTCCTCCTCCTCCCTGTCCGCATCCTCCTCCCATCCACCGCATCCTCCTCATGCTCCTCCTCCAGCTCGTCCTCCACCTTCTCCGCATCATGCGCGTACTCCCCCTCCTATTCCATATGACCATCCTTCCTCCGCCGCCGACTCCACTAACGATTTTCTCGCTCCAACTGCGCGTCCGCCTCTGCCTACTCCTCCTCGTCCTACCCCCCCGCCTCCGCCTGCTCATACTCCTCCTATCCGCCACCGTGCCGCTAGGCACTGAGTGGAGTTTCCTCCAGTCCCTTCGAGTTCTCTATTCTGAGTCCTTTACAGCTAAAGGGGTCCATACCATTATTTCTGCGGGTGCCTGGCGTGACTCTCGGGGCGCCCTGCATGACTTTCCAGAGGACGAAATCTTAACACAAACTGTGCCTTCCGAGTTTTCGGCCCCAGAGGGGGGAACCCAAACTGGCCCCTCTTCTTCCAAGATGACCCCGGAGACCGCCAAGAGGCCCTAGAGGCCTCCAAGAGGCCGCAAGATACCCCCAGAGCGACCAAAAGAGGGCTCCACGACGATCCAGAGGGGTCACCTTAGACAGCCTCCGAAGGCCAAGAATGCCCTGAAAGGCCCCAATAGGCCTCGGGATGCCCCCACGGAGCCCCTCAGAGGCCCCCAAGAGGCTCCAAGGAAGCCCCCAAGATGCCCCAAGAGGGCCCCAAGAGACCTCCGTCCTCCTCCTCCTCCTCATCCGCCTCCTCCCCCACCTCCTCCTCCTCCTCATCCTCCTCATCATCATCATCAGCATCATCATCAGAAGCATCACCATCACAATAATAATCATCATCATCAACAGCATCATCATCATCATCATCATCATCATCATCATCATCATCATCATCATCATCATCCTCCTCATCATCATCATCATCATCATCATCATCATCATCCGTATCAGCATCATCATAATCATCATCGACATCAGCATCACCATCATAATCACCAGCAGCATCATCATCATCAGCATCACCTTCATCATCTTCATCAGCAGCAGCAGCGTCATCGTCAGCATCAGCATCAGCATCATCAGCAACAACAACAACATTCATTTTAAGACTGATCGCTCCTATCTGTTCACGTGTCAATCAATACGTATATCCCAAACCCTCGGTACCCACCCTCATCGTCTTCGATCGTACCCCCTATACCTTCCTTCCCTGCCACGTGTATTTAGTGCAGACCCTAAAACAAGGGAAGAGCATACGTGTGGAAGGGGGAGGGAGAATAGTGGAGCACGAGAGAAATCAGCAGGAGGGGGCAAGGAACATAATACAAGTGATAGCACCAAACGGGCACATCGGATGGGCAGACCCATAGCAGGCAGGTCGGGAAGGCGGGCCCAGGCGACCAGGTCTAGCAGGCGGGTTGCTGAAGCGTGGGTCCTGCATGAATCGCGAGGAAGTCTCGAGCGACAACGCGATTCCCAAGTAAATCGTGAAAAAAGCCAAGGCGAGAGCGCGATTCCTGAGCGCCGAGGGCGCATCGTCTATGTAACCTGCGAGGACGTCCCACGCGAGAGCGCGATTCGTATACAGGTTGTGCGGAAATCCCGCGCGAGAGCGCGATTTGGGAATACATTGTGAGGACATATCAAGCGGGAGTCGCTGTTGTTGTAAACCGGGGGCCAACAGCGCAGTTCGAGCCCCGTGGCTTTCCCTGATAAAGAAAGTGTGCGAGCCCCGGGGGGGGCGCTTCAATTGACAAAAACACAATGGTCACCAGAAAGGGGGCATCAACAGTAAATATTCCTCCAACCACACCACAACACCACAACCACAACCACGACCACAACAACAACAGCAGCAACAGCTACAACAACAACCACAGCAACAGGCCACAACAACAACCACGATCACACCACAACCACAACCACAACCACAGCCACAACCACAACCACAACAACAACAGCAACAGCAGCAACAATAACCACACCAGCAACCACAACGATGGCCACATCACCACAACCAGCAACACCATCTTCGCCATCCTCACCATCATCAACATCATCAGCATCACCATCACCATCATCATCATCATCATCATCATCATCATCATCATCATCATCATCATCATCATCACGATCATCAGCACCATCATCAGCATAATTTTTGACGTCGTGGACATCGTCTTCGTCATGACCATTATCGCTATCCCCATCACCACCACCACCAGCATCACCATGATCATCGCCAAGACCACCACCATCATAACCACCAACCCCATCAGATCATCATCATCATCAGCATCATCATCAACATCGCCATCACCATCACCATCACCACCATCGTCATCATCGTCAGCATCTGTATCACCACCAGCATCATCATGAACATCATGAGCATCGTCATCACCAGCAGCAGCATCATCGTCATCACCATCACCGTCACCATCGTCATCGTTATCATCACCATCCTCATCACCAGCATCATCATCACCACCATTATTAGGCTCATCATGATCATCCTCATCAGCAGCATCATCATCAGTTGCAGCAGCAGCATCAACATCTTTCCTCGTCTTTCCACAAGAGTCCCCCAAGTGGCTCCACAGCGGCTGAGGAACCAGAAAAATCGGCCTTGTCACACAAGCAGGAGGAGGCGATCACTCGCTTTGGGTTTCTTCGATGAGGCAGGATGCTGACAGATCTGGTATGACCCTCGTGCGGATCTCCAAGGACTGGCGAAACCAGAAGATATATGGGGTGCCGCGATCGGTACAAGGTGCTCCACCAGAATGCTCTGAGAGCGCCCTGAGACAGGTAACTCGTATCCCAGAGCTTCCCCATCCTGCTCCTGCTGCTCTACCTCCCCATCCTTCTCCGCTGCCTGCGCCTCCTCAGCCTCTGCCTCCGCCGACGCCTCACGTCCACCTGTTCTTCCCCTCCCCCTTACGCCTTCCCTTTATCCCTCCCCGCCCCCCCCCCCCACCCCCGCATCCTCTCCTCCTCTCCCTCCTCCTCCTCCTCCTATCCTCCCTCCTGTTCCTCCCCCTCCTCTCCTCCTCCTCCTCCTCCTCCTCCTTCTCCGCCTCCTCATCCCCCTTCTCCACCTCCCCTTCCATCCCGTCCTCCCCCTACCCTTCTCTTCCCCCCCGTCCTCCTCTTCCCCCCCTCCTCGTTCTCCCACTCCTCCCCGTCCCCTTCCTCCTCCGTCCTCCTCCCTCCTCCTCCTCCTCCTCCTTACCTCCTCCTCCTCCTCCTCCTCCTCCTCCTGCTCCTCTACCTCCTCCTCCTCCTCCGCCTCCTCCTCCTTCGCCTCCTCGCCTCCGAACTCCTCCTCGCCCTCTGCGCTCGCCCCCATCGCCCTGCCCCCCTCGGGCCGAGCCTCGGTCTTGGCCATCTGGTCGTCGCCTGCGCGGCGGCAGCGGTGGGAGGCGGCCAGGCGCGCGGCTGCGGCCGGGCGCGTGGCGGGACGCGCGTGCAGGCGATCGGACGGGGCGGGAGGCGCCCGACCGCGACCGAGCGGCTCCCAGCCGCCCTCCTCGCCGCCCTCCTCGCCGTCGTCCTCGTTGTCCTCGTCGTCCTCCGTCGTCCTCGTCGTCCTCGTCGTGTCGCTGTCCTCCGCCAGTCTCCCTCCCACCGTCCCTGCCTCTTTCGCTCCCTCCCCCTCCTCCCCCATCTTGCTCCTTCCTGCTGCTGCTCCTCCTCCTCCGACGCAGGCGACGCCGCCGACGACGACGACGACGACAGTATCCTCATCATCGTCATCATCATCATCATCATCATCACCACCACCATCATCAGCATCATCATCAGCAGCAGCATCATCATCACCATTCTCATCATCATCATCATCACGATCAGCATCATCATCATCAGCAGCATCATCAGCATCAGCATCAGCATCATCAGCATCGGCATCATCAGCAGCATCATATCATCATAATCATCATCATCATCATAATCATCAGCAGCATCAGCGTCCGCACCATCATCATCACAATCATCATCACAATGATCACCAGCATCCTCATCATCATCAACATCAGCATCATCAGCATCATCGCCATTACCATCATCATCATCACCACCATCACCATCATAAGCGTCGACGTCTGCGTCGTCAATTCTTACCATCATCCTCATCATCATCATCAGCAGCAGCACCACCATCAGCAGCAGCATCCGCATCATCAGCAGCAGCACCATCAGCATCATTAGCATCTTCAGCCGCATCATCATCACCATGATCATCATCAACAGAACGATCATCATCATCAGCATCATCAGCATCATCATGATCATCACCATCATCATCATCATCAGCATCAGCATCGGCATCAGCAACAGCATCATCAGCATCATCACCACCATCATC
>CAUYUJ010017080.1:227258-249755 GCA_963575745.1 Prorocentrum cordatum
CCTCCTGCTTGCGCGCTCCCGGGGCACGGCTGGGCCCCTGGCAATACGCCTTCTCGTCCGCGGCGGCGCCCGCCTCCGCCTCGAGCTTGGCCTCGGTCTCTGCGGCGCTGCAGGCCCCCCCCCCCCTCGTCCCCCCTCCTCCTCCCTCATCTCTCCTCCTGCCTCATCTCTCCTCCTCCCTCCTCCTCCTCCTCCCTCCCCTCTACTCCTCCTCCTCCTCCTCCTCCTCCTCCTCCTCCTCCTCCTCCCGATATGGTTTCTCCTCCTACTCTCTCTGCTCCGCCTTCTTCTCCTGCTCCTCCTGCTCCTTCTTCTCCTCGTGTTATTGCTTTTGATAGTTATCCGTATCCTAAGTATTCTTCATCTTATTATCCGTATGATTAATGTTATGGTGTGTAGCGATCCTTGTCATACTTTGTATTGGTATTAATAATTTTAGTTTCAGAGGCATCCTTCATTGTATGACCATGATCCGCAATAGTACTACTACAATGTGTGTTATTACTGTTTGTAACATGTTTATTCGTATCAAGCGTATGCTTCGTGTTCTTATTCGTACTATTAATAGTATGAGTCGCCTTCCTGCTTAGTATTGGTATTTCCGCTAATCATAATACTGTCAGTCGTATGCATAGTCTTGTTATTAGCTCTTGTATTACGATTAATCTTAGCGAGCGCGATTAATATAACTAACATTTGCATTCTCAATCACCGTGCCATTATGAATGAGAATGGCATTCGCATTCATAGTATTACTAAATAGTGCTAATGTAAACATTCGTAAGATTGATAGTCGTTTTCTTATTAGTATTACTCGTGTTAGTCGAGGTACAGTCGCAGTGTTATTAGTAGTCGTTGTGTGTTCGTGCTCGGTTTGGTCGTATAGTGTGGTGCGATGCGTGTATGTGCAATCGTCTTATTGGTATTAATACTTCATCTTATACGTGCGATTCGTATTCGTCATAGTCTTAGCATTAGTACCAGTATGATGATTTTAGTCATATAATACGATGGCTACGAGTACTACGATCATCTGCAATACCATTTGTCTTACGACTACTACTACTACTACTACTACTACTAATACTACTACTACTACTACTACTACTACTACTACTACTACTACTACTACTACGGCTACTACTACTTCTATGTCTACTTATATTTCTACGTATAGCTATACTTATACTTATACTTCTACTTATACTCTTACTACTACTACTACTACTACTACTACTACTACTACTACTACTACTACTACTACTACTACTACTACTACTACTACTACTACTACGACTACTACTACTACTACTGCTACTACTACTACGACTACTACTACTACTACTACTACTACTACTACTACTACTACTACTACTACTACTACTACTACTACTACTACTACTACTACTACTACTACTACTACTACTACTACTACTACTACTACTACTACTACTACTACTACTACTACTACTACTACTACTACTACTACTATACTACTACTACTACTACTACTACTACTACTACTACTACTACTACTACTACTACTACTACTACTACTACTACTACTACTAATGCTACGACTACGACTACGAGTAACACTACGACTGTCACTACCACTGCTACTACCCATAGTGATCATCTTAGTAGTAGTGGTATCAATAGTTGTACGTTAATTTTGGCCCGACTGTCTCATATCACTATTTTACATTATTTCACGTTTTTCTCTATTATTCATGTTAGTATGGTAATAGTATGATTACTGCCCGCCTTTACCTCAATAGTGTCAGTGTTAATATAAAGACTATCATGAGAACTGGTACGGGTTTTGCTATCGTTAGTTGCCGTTGTCAAGCAAGCCACGATAGGGGCTCAAGAGCGATCCAAGAGTGCGGGCCAATCGGCGCCAGACAGATGGCCCCAGTCCTTGGATTGATGTGTTTGGTCTTCTCGCCTTGACTGGATTCAATGGACTTCTCTGGCCCAAAGTACAACCCTGAGAGGGCCCCGAACCCCCACAATAGATCACTAAGAAAGCCCCAACAGGTCCCAAAAGAAGCCGAAGCACGGGTCAGAGGGTGCAAACCTAATATTTGACCCGAAGGTTGGCCCTCTCCTCAGAGACTCCCAACAAGCTATCAGCATTTAGAAAGAATCGGCTGTTGGCTATCATAGCGTTATCGATCGCGCGGGCTCCATTGGGTTTCTCGGGCCCCAAGGTGTCCCCAAGGGAGCGTCAGCATGGTGCAAAGGAGTCCTCAGAGGGCCCCAGAACCCCACCAGGGAGCCAAATGAGGGCTCCGGGAGAAGCCCAGAAGGGCCCGAGATCGACTCAAGAGCGGGGGCCAATGGGCGGCAGGCCTCAGGATGACTACAAATCTTGTCCCAAGCCAGCCCCAAGGGGAGGCTCCAAGATGGCCCAAATGTGGTCAGAAATTGTCCAGGGCCCCAAGAGGCCCCCCAGATGCCCCAGAAGCGCCTGAGACGCCCCCAGGCACCCCCCTGTGCTGAAGCCTCCCAGAGGCCCGCAGCAGTCTCACAGGGTGGTCGGACAGCCCATTTTCGGGCTTCGCTGCCGAAACGTGAGTGGGAACGTGCCCGTTGAGTAGTGCACTCAGTATACCAAAAGAGACTGCTTCTCAACCACGCGAGCTTCACACGACGGCTTGTATAAACTACCACCACACAGCAATTTCTCAATGCCCAGGAGCATTCAGGAAACTGGCGAATAGCAAATAGTAAGAATGATACAGTATGAGCCAGAGGAACGCAGTGAGCACGCAGGAGAGATAAGTCGCGAGGAAGAGGAAAGGATCAGAACGAGAAGAGGAGAAACATTTTGTTCAGTCGGAAAATAGGGCCAGACCTAGCGAAGGCTGTGGATCTATATTGCTTCAGCCCAGAGGACGGAAAGTCAAACCTGGCAACCAACAGAAGTCTTAGCACGCGTGTCCGTCCTCGAACTCCTCCTCGTCCTCCTCTCTCCTCCTCCCTTCTCCGAGCTTGGCGACCGTCTTGACGCGCATTGTCTCCACCACCCTCACAGTGGCAAAAGAGCGGCACTGTACGATACTCGACCGTCGGGTCCGGTAGCCACGTGGGGGCTTCGCTTGAATTCGCTGCTCGTGCAAAAAAGGCTGTACACAACACAGTGCGCGCTCGTGGAGCGGGCACTCGGCATGGGACACGAGCGGAGAGCAAAAAAAAGCAAGCATACGACTACTACCCACCTTCCGTCCTACCTACCTTACCTACCTCCTACCTTTCTACCTACCTACCTACCGACCTACCGACCTACCGACCTACCGACCTTCCGACCTACCGACCTACCGACCTACCGACCCAGCGACCTGCCGACCTACCGACCTACCCTCTAGTATTACTAACTACCACTATTATCCCCCCCCCACACACACACAAAAAAAACTCCCTGCCCTACAGCACCCCCCCACGCACACCCCGCGCTCCCTAAGCCACCCAACTTTCGGGGAAACGTAAGACTCGGGTACGGGGGACTCGGGCTGGCCTGACGGGGCAATCATAAAAATAACGAGACCCAATCTGAAATTTGACGCGAGCTCCCGCTGCAAACATCCCACGAAAACTGGACCGTCTAAATCCAGGTCGCGCTCGTCTCTAACGCCTGCAAACCCGAGGTCCAGCTTACTCGAGTCTTACGTTTCCCCGAAACTTCGCGCACGTCGCGCCCCACCCTCCCCCGGGGCGCGGTTATGCCCCCGGCGCCCTCGCGAGGCCGCCTCTTTGCACCCGGGCGCGCCTCTCATCCTCCTGCTCCTCCCCCTCCTCCTCCTCATCCTCATCCTCATCCTCCTCTTCTTGTTTCTCCTCCTCCACCTCCACCTCCGCCTCCTCCCTCCGCCTCCCCTCCTCCTCCTCCTTCCTCCTCCTCCTCCTCCTCCTCCTCCGTTTCTTCTCCTCCTCCTCCTCCTCCTCCTCCTCCTCTCCCTCCTCGTTCTCTCTCCTCCTCCTCCTCCTCCTCCTCCTCCTCGTCCTCCTCCTCCTTCTCCTCCTCCTCCTCCTCCTCCTCCTCCTCCTCCTCCGGGGTAGCTCGGGTTCGGAGTCACGAAAAAAAAACGAGCCCGAGTTAGCACTTACCCGAGTTACCCCTGATGATCTGGGGCTCTTGGCGCCCGAGTTATCCGGGGCAGCTCGGGCCCAGGGCAACTCGGGTCTGGATTCCCGAACCCGAGTTAGCCCTGACCCGAGTTACCCCTGATGATTCGGGGCTCTGACTATAGGCCCACCACAGAATGTTCTCAGAACCCAGAAACCCGATGTGCTGAAACGAGACAGCCTCAACCCGTATCATCAGGATGGGCAGTAAGGTATGCAAGGGCCTCTGGAGGCCGTGTGGACGTCTTCCGAGCGAGACTGGCCAGCGAAGGCCGCCGAGGATGGGCCGAGGAGGCAGGGATGCAAGGGGTACCCTCGGGAAGGCTGCCCATCCTTACTCTGCGGGCTGACTGCACCGTCTGCGCACTGGGATCCCCGTGGCCATGCCCTTGGCGACACCGGCTCTCGAAGCCCTCCTCCTCCTCCTCCTCCTCCTCCTCCTCCTCCTCCCTCTTCCTCCTTCCTCCTCCTCCTCCTCCTCCTCCTCCTCCTCCCCTCCTCCTCCTCCTCCCCTCCTCCTCCTCCTCCTCCTCCTCCTCCTCCTCCTCCTCATTCCTCCTCCTCCTCCTCCTCCTCCTCCTCCTCCTCCTCCTCATCCCTCCTCTTCTTCCTCCTCCTCCTCCTCGACGGCCTCGCCCAGGGCGCATGCCCAGGTGGCAGGTGGCTTCCGGGCCTTCGTAGTTCGGGCATCCAGCTGCCGTCCGGGACGACTCGGGGACACTCCCTCTTGCATCCCATCCCCTCTCCTCTGCTCCTCCTCTCCTCTCCTCTCCTCCTCTCTCCACTCTCCTCTCTCCTCTCTCCTCTCTCCTCTCCTCCTCCTTCCCCTCCTCCTCCTCCTCCTCCTCCTGCCCCTCCTCCTGCTGCCCCACTCTGCGCTGCTCTGCTTTCCACTGCTTCGCATCGCACTGCTTTGCATCTGGTCTGCACTGCGGTGCGCTGCTTTACACTGGCGCAAACAGTTTTGCACAATTTTGCAGTACATGTATTTGCATCGCACTGTACCGCATGACAGAAGGAGCTGTGTTGCTTCGCAATTCTCTCCATCTAGTTGCATTGCAATGCACCGCTGTGCAACATATCGCAAGGCACAGACGTGCATTGCTCTGGTTTGCATGACTGTGCGCCTGATGTCATTCACAGCGTTTTGCCATGCAATGGTACTCACAGAACTCATTACGTCCGAACTGCTGGCATTGCATTGCATTGCATTGAATTACATTGCGTTGTGTTGAAGTGCATGGCGCTGCATGGATCTGTCTTGTTTAGCATGCATTGCATGCTCTTAACTTCGCATTGCGTTAGGTTGCCTTGCATTACATTTGCGTGGCACTGCACTGCAAAGCTATACTTACCCAGACTGTGATTTGCAATGCGGGGCATTTGCATACCTGTTGTTGCATGAAATTGAAATCGTTATGCGTAGTATTGCTCTGCGTCGCAAGGCAATGGCAACGCAATGCAATTGGAAACGAAACACGGTTGCGATGTAATGCGCCTCACAGCACCGTAAAGCACCTCAACTCTAACTCAAATGCTTGCCAACGTGGACCACACACAGCTCATTATATGTATATCTGTATGTATGGTGCATGTTACGTGGTGTAACAGATGTTCCATGCTACCCAACTCGATACATGTGTACATAAATAGATATGCATATACATATGCTCGCCCCTCCCCCCCCCCCAGCGCACCCCACTGCACATTCGATGCCCGCCCGTCGTTTCCGCCCATTCTCACCTCATTCTCCCTCCTTCTCCTCATCCTCCTCCTCATCCGTTTCTCCTCCTCTAACGGGGCAGTGCAGCCTCGGGTTAAGGGCGCTGGTAGTGGCACCGTGGAGGTGAAGGACGTGTTGGTGCCAGGCGGCATGAATTCCATGAGAGTTCTGGTTCGTCTTACGATTCGTAATAGTATTAGCATTGGTGTCGTTAGCATTTGTAGTCTCATTAATATTCTTAGCAGTCGCCCAATTCTTATTCGCATACTGATTATTATTAGTAGTATTGATACGATTGGTGTTATCATTGTCATCATTCGTGTTAATATTACCACTACTCGTACGACTCGTATTAGTAGTTGTAGTAGTAGCATTCGTTTTCGTACTATTATTGGTTCGTTCTTGTTCGCAAGATTAAGGGTATTATTATGTGTTGTCTGATTATCCTCCTCAATCTCCTCTGCCTGCTCATCCTCACCGTCGCGAGGAAGAGGAGGATGAGCAGAGGGAGAAGGAGGGGGAGGAGGAGGAGGAGGAGAAGCAGGGATATAACGGAGGAGCGGCTGCAGCGCAGCATCCCCCTCCGCCTCCTCATTTCCGTCCTGACTCGTTTCTAGCGGCGCGTGGACCAAAACAATACAACAATGCCCAAGCGCCCCCGCGAGCAGTGAACCCGCACACACCTGTGACCCAGCTCTCGCAAGTCGACAGGTTGGACGCCGAGGGGGGGCAAACACGCACTACCAGTCGGACGGATTCTTGGGCGCTCGTCTGTCCCACCGACACGTTGCACACTGTCAGCAAGTGCCTAGCCAATGCCAGCCGTGGGGTGTGACGTTCGCCACATGCTTTTTAGCCGGCTCTCCGGTTTTTGTCCACATCCTGAGTTGGGATTGCTGTTATTGTTTAGGCACCTCCGGCTCCTTCCCTCCTTCCTCATTCTGTCCTCTCCTCCATACCCTTCCCCCCTCCTCTCTCCCCATATATTCAGGTAAGGCTTACTGTTATTACTTAGACGCCGCCGACTCACGCTTCACATCATGTTTCCCCACCGTTTTTCCTATACCCATCAGAGAGGACCCTTGTGTTGTTGGCAAAACGCCTACGACTCACACCTCCGAAACGTCTCTCTACCCCCACTCCTTATCAATCACACTCAGACTCCCTCACACTCTGATTCACTCGCACTCAAACACATATTCACTCACGCTCAGACTCAGATTTGGACTGAACTCACTCAGGCTTAGACTTACGCACAAACGCCTCACACTCAAACTCCTCATCCTCAGAGACTCGCTCGCGCTCGGACTCACTCTCACCCAGACTCACTCGTACTCAGACTCATACGTACTTGGACTCACTCGTTCTCATGTCCGAGCAGAGTGCGCGGATGCTTCGAGCGAGGCGTTGTTTTCAGCACCTCTGCTTTCAGAGCAGATTGTGAGGATGTCTCGAGCGAGGCGCTGCGTCAGCACTCCCACGGGGAAGCCGCCAGGGTATGCGCACGGGTTCCTTCGCGCCCAGATGTCTCAAGCGGTTTGCCTGGTTAGTGGCTTGAACTCTTTTTCGAAGAGACGGTGCCCCGCGTCTCCTCCTCCCGCTGCCCCCTCCCTCCTCCCTCCTCCCCCTCCTTGCCTCTGCTCTCGGCACACCCCTCACACGTTTCGTAGCCCCATAGGGAGCTCCACCGAAGGCCCCAGTGGCTGCTGTCGCATGCGGTTCCCCCACCCAGGGCAGCGTTTCGTTGCCCCATAGGGAGCTCCACCGAAGGCCCCAGTGGCTGCTGTCGCATGCGGTTCCCCCACCCAGGACAGCATTTCGTGGCCCCATAGGGAGCTCCACCGAAGCCCCCGTGGCTGCTCTCGCATGTGGTTCCCCCACCCAGGGCAGCGTTTCGAGGCCTTATAGGGAGCTCCACCGAAGGCCCCAGTGGCTAATCTCGCATGCGGTTCCCCCACCCAGGGCAGCGTTTCGTGGCCCCATAGGGAGCTCCACCGAAGGCCCCAGTGGCTGCTCTCGCATGCGGTTCCCCCGCCCAGGGCAGCGTTTCGTGGCCCCATAGGGAGCTCCACCGAAGGCCCCAGTGGCTGCTCTCGCATGCGGTTCCCCCACCCAGGCGCTTCGTGGCCCCATAGGGAGCCCACCGAAGGCCCCAGTGGCTGCTCTCGCATGCGGTTCCCCCACCAGGGCAGCGTTTCGTGGCCCCATAGGGAGCTCCACCGAAGGCCCCAGTGGCTGCTCTCGCATGCGGTTCCCCCACCCAGGGCAGCGTTTCGAGGCCTTATAGGGAGCTCCACCGAAGGCACCAGTGGCTGCTCTCACATGCGGTTCTCCCACCCAGGGCAGCGTTTCGTGGCCCCATAGGGAGCTCCACCGAAGGACCCAGTGGCTGCTCTCGCATGCGGTTCCCCCACCCAGGGCAGCGTTTCCAAGAGGCGCCCAAGACGGCCCCAAGAGGCCCCCAAGACGGCCCAAGAGGCCTCCAAGACGCTCAAGATGGCCTCCAAGACGGCCCACGAGCCCTCCAAGACGTCCTCCAAGAAGGCCCGAAAGAGTCAAAATGGCCTCCAGGCGGCCAAGATGACCTTCAAGATGCCCACGTGTTCCCCGACGGCTTTCCAAACCGATTCGGGGAACACATGGTCCGATAGCTTGGCAGGTCTGGCCTCAACGTTCGGCCACATAGGCGCTTCCACAAAGGCAGGGGGCGGCGGTGATTCGCCGTAGGCGTCTTCGATAATAGCCCCAATTGAGGTCGCGCCGAATTCGTCCTGGTTTCCGAAAGGGTGGCGTACGTGTACATGCTGGGCCCACGCAACATAAAAACGAGCTTGAATGCCTGGTCGACTACAAGAGGCCAACCGGCCAATGGCCGAGCGAGCGTGAGTACCAAGTCTAAGCGTTGGCACCACGGTGGGAGCAATGGTGCAATGATTCTCTACCATGACCCTGCATACCTGTACAAACGCTTGGAGACAAAAAACGGTGGAAACACACTGCAATATTACCAGATCCAACTGGAGTGATTCATACGAGGACTCGGGCATTGACATGTACGGCACAGCTCTACACATAGTGACGTTCTTCGCCTGGACCGTGATCCTGCAGCGGCTGCTCGTCCTTCCAATGTGGGACTGCCTGCGCTAGATGATGTGTCTGTCTCGCAGAGCAGTCCGAGCGTAGCCAAATAATGATGCCAGCCTTCCAGCCCGAGTGCTCCTGCGAAGTGTGCAGCACCACCTGCCCACCGCACAACCACCAGCTGCCCTCATGAAACTTGTGGCAAGCTGCTGGATCAGAGCACAAAGAATCCCCACCTCTCCTCATCATGTGGGATGCTCATTCTGGGGACCCTCCTGGAGACACTCGCTCCACTCGGGCGTCGAAGCTGCATCGAACGTCCGTCGACTTGAGTCGACCTCGAGCCGAAGCTGCGTCGTACCTGAGTCGAACTTAAGTCGAACTGGAGGCGAACTGCGGTCGGACTAGAGCGAAGAGATCTATTAGGTGGTCCCCAAGAAGGTCCCCGAAACGAGCATCTAAACTAGAAAAAAAACGGCATAAACAGAAATGTGTGGCGCTCCGCGCGGATTTCTTGGATCTGCGCTGGACCCCACTCCCTGGGGCGCGGATCGCGCCAGGGGCGGCGCCAGAGGCGCCGCCCGGGGTCCCAGCGCGGATCCAAGAAGAACTTCGCGCGGAGCGCGGAAAGTTTATGCTTGCTATGTCTATGACGTTTCTTTTTCTTCTTCTTCGATAAATCATGCCTCGTCCACGGGTGGGACGGAGTTTCCAGACACGGTCGCAGGCAACAGGCCAACGCTCGCGGCGAGGACCCGCCCGTAGCGCCCCGCGGCCATGGCCTGGACGTTGGCGGCCACGCGGGCACCCACCTCTTGTGGATGCCATGACAACGGACACCCTAACAATCCTATCATTGAATTAAGACTGTGTTTAGACTGCTCTTAATCTAAACAGGTTTTAAACTTAGGTTTACAAATTTCACACATGTCTTAGACATCCGGCAATTGTTTGGCAACATTTTTCCTCTCCATTGATCGCTGTCCACAAACCACCTGCGCCTCCAGGTCGCTGCCCTCCAGCGCCGCGATCGTCCTCTTGACCGCCAGGTGGCCGTGTCTCGTGCTCGACATGCGCTCGATGAGGCCCGGGGCCCTCGCGATGGCGCGGGCCAGCGCGAGCTGGTCCTCGAGGCAGGCGTGGGCGAGGGCGACGGCGAGGACGGCGGCGCCGTAGAGGTTGGAGCCGAGCCCGGCGACGTCCGCGCACAGCTCCCGCACGACGCGGTGCTGGTGCTCCGCAGAGTCGTGCTCGAGGAGGTGCTGCATGACGTAGTTGCCGTACTGGTGCCGACTCATCCGGTGGGCATTGACCAGTAGGGCCTCGCGCAGCTCCTCCACCTGCGACGGCGCCAGGTGCTCCAAGAGGCGCTGGATGACTCGGCACCCGTACTTGTGCTGGGCGGCGTGAACGACGCCCTTGCTCAGCAGCTCGTCCAGAATGAACTGGGAGTGCTGCGGGGGCATGCTCGTGATACACTTCTGGACGACGTGGTTCGCATGAGGACACTGCATGGCCACCCAGATGCGGCCCCGCAGCTCCTGGCAGGCCGAGAGCCGATCCGAGTGGTTCCATCCGACCAATCAAAAACGTAACAAACTCTTCTGCGGGCAAGATGCTATTATCCATATCCACTACGTCTTGGAAATTCGGACTCCCTTCCTCCGATACCAGGAGGCGCCGTGAAGATGGATAAAACAAGTTCGCTCCTAGAGGTTGGTTTTTATCCATATCCAATGCGCCGCGGCCTGTCGGTGCCCCTCCCAGGTAGTCCAAGACGCAATGGATATGGATATAAATCGTCCCCGCACATACGTTTTCTTGTCATGCCCTTTTCGACCTACATGGTGTTCGCGTCGGCATTGCCGAATGCGCTGCAGGAATTGGACGGGGCGCGCATCCCGCGCGAAAAGGCGAACTATCGCTCTCGCCTCGGCGAAGTGCCCACGGATCTTGAAAATGGAGCTCACGTTTAGGCTTAAGTCGGGCCGGGCCTGTCCCCCTACAGGCCGATTTTAAACGAAAAATTATCCTGGCGAAGGACCCAACCATATGCAATTGTGAATACTGCAATTGTGAATATATTCTCGGTGGAGCCCCCTACGGGGCCACGAAACGTACGAGGGGTGTGCCGAAATGGGTGTGCGGGACGCATGCGGGCACACCCACTGGGACCTTCGGTGGAGCTCCCTATGGGGCCACGAAACGTGTGAGGGGTGTGCCGAAATGGGTGTGCGGGACGCATGCGGGCACACCCACTGGGACCTTCGGTGGAGCTCCCTATGGGGCCGCGGAAACGCGTGAGGGGCGTGCCGAAATGGGTGTGGCTGACGCATGCGGGCGCGGGCACTGGGGCCTTCGGCGGAGCTCCCTATGGGGCCACGAAACGTGTGAGGGTGTGCCAAAATTGGGTGTGGCTGACGCATGCGGGCGCGACACACTGGGGCCTTCGGTGGGCTCCCTATGGGGCCACGAAACGTGTGAGGGTGGGCCGAAATGGGCGGGGCTGACGCATGCGGGCGCGGGCACTGGGGCTTCGGTGGAGCTCCCATGGAGCCACGGAACGCGTGAGGGGTGTGCCGAAATGGGTGTGGGTGACGCAAATGCGGGCGCGGGCACTGGGGCCTTCGGTGGAGCTCCCTATGGGGCCACGGAACGCGTGAGGGGTGTGCCGAAATGGGTGTGGGTGACGCATGCGGGCGGCAGCACTGGGGCCTTCGGTGGAGTTTTTACTATGGGGCCACGAAACGTGTGAGGGGTGTGCCGAATTGTGTGTGGGTGACGCATGCAGGCGGCAGCACTGGGGCGTTCGGCGGAGCTATGGGGCCACGAAACGTGTGAGGGGTGTGCCGAATTGGATGTGAGTGACGCATGCGGGCGCGGGCACTGGGGCCTTCGGTGGAGTTCCGTATGGAGCCACGAAACGTGTGAGGGGTGTGCCGGAATGGGTGTGGGTGACGCATGCGGGCGCGGGCACTGGGGCCTTCGGTGGAGTTCCCTATGGAGCCACGAAACGTGTGAGAGGTGGGCCGAAATGGGTGTGGGTGACGCATGCGGGCGCGGGCACTGGGGCCTTCGGCGGAGCTCCCTATGGCGCCACGAAACGTGTGAGGGGTATGCCGAAATGGGTGTGGGTGACGCATGCGGGCGCGGGCACTGGGGCCTTCGGTGGAGCTCCCTATGGGGCCACGAAACGTGTGAGTGGTGTATGCGGGCGCGGGCACTGTGGCCCTTCGGCGGAACTCCTATGGAGCCACGAAATCGTGTGAGGGGTGTGCCGAAATGTGGTGTGTTGCCAGCAATGCGGGCGCGGGCACGGGGCCTTCGGCGGAGCTCCCTATGGAGCCCGAAAAACGTGTGAGGGGTGTGCCCGAAATGGGTGTGGGTGACGCATGCGGGCGCGGGCACTGGGGCCTTCGGTGGAGCTCCCTATGGAGCCAACGGAACCGTGAGGGGTGGGGGCCGAAATGGTGTGGGTTGCGCGATGCGGGTCGGGCACCTTGGGGCCTTCGGTGTAGCTCCCTATGGAGCCACGAAACGTGTGAGGGGTGGGCCGAAATGGGTGTGGGTGACGCATGCGGGCGCGGGCACGGGGGCCTTCGGTGGAGTTCCCTATGGAGCCACGAAACGTGTGAGGGGTGTGCCGAATTGGATGTGGGTGACGCATGCGGGCGCGGGCACTGGGGCCTTCGGCGGAGCTCCCTATGGGGCCACGAAACGTGTGAGGGGTGTGCCGAAATGGGTGTGGGTGACGCATGCGGGCGCGGGCAGCGGGAGGAGTGAACGCGGGGCGCTGTCTCTTCAAAACGGGGACCCAACACCACAGGATGGTTGGGAATAACAAATAATCAAAAATACCCTATGATACTCAAAAATGGACAAAAAAAATCGTCGCACAAGTACGTTTTGACAATTTTTGAATATTCCCCCTGTAGAGGGACAGGCCCGACTAAAGCTTAGACGCGGCGCGCATGCTTTGCTCGCCAAGTCGCTCCCTCCTTGGCACCGCGCAGATTTCACCCAAAACTAGCGCTGCGGCCTCGGCGCGTCGAATGATCTGTCACTGGGCAATGGGGGCGGGGCCGTGCGCGACCGGGCGGTTTGTCGCCCTCACGCAAGCTTCACGCGGATTTCGCATGGAAACGGCCTTCCCCGTTGGGCGCGGCTCATGTCTCGCTCGCCGAATCGCATGACAGCGGCAGCGGCAGCGGGGCCGTGCGACAGCCAGCGAAGTGCTCTGTTCTCAACCAAGCGCAGAGCAATGTGTGTGTGCGTGTGTTTGTGTGCAAACGAGCCCTGGCACACACACACACACACACACACACACACACACACACATACACACACATACACACACACATACATAGACGCGGGTCCCAGGATTCCCCATAGTTCCCCATGTGTTCTGGATTTTCGCCTCCCGTATTTCCCCTTACTTGAGCAGGCCGAAAGATTTTTGTTCCTCTTGAGGCCCAGATGACACATGCGAAGTGCCGTTGGCTTTAGCGGATGCGGACGCAGCGATCATATCGCGCTCGCGTCGAGGTGGGGTGCGGCATCAATTATGGGAGGCTGCGGGAATTGGCCAGGCCCGCTGTGGCGCTCGAGCACCCACATGTTATGGAGGCTGCTGGAGTTGGCCGGGACAGCTCTGGCGCTCGAGCAACGACATGTTATGGGGGGGGTCGGAGAGGTGGCCAGGCCCGCTGTGGCGCTCGAGCTCCCGACTTGGGCACCGCGGTCGTTTTCACTCCTTCTCCCTCCTCCCTCGTCCGCCTCTTCCGTCCTCCCCTCATCGTCCTCCTCCCTCCTCCCTCCTCCTCCTCCTCCTCCTCCTCCTCCTCCTCCTCTCCCTCCTCGTCCATCCTACCTCTTCCTCCTCCCGCCCTCCTTATGCCTCCCTCACCCTCACTCGTCCTCCTCCTCTTCCCTCCACTCCCTCCTGTCCTCCCACCACTTCCCCCCTCCCTCCTCTTCCTCCTTCATCCGCTTTCCCCCTCCCCTCCTCCTGACTCTTCGTTTGCCCTCCTCCTCTTGCTCGTCTCTCCTCTTCTTCCTCGTCGTCCTCCTCTCCCCCCTCTCCGTCCTTCCTCCCTCATCTTCCTCTTCGCCCGCCCCTGGATGGTGTTTCCCGACTCGTCCCCGTGTGTTGTGTCTCTCGGTAGGGAAACCCCTCCCCCGTAGAATCATAGCTAGGGCTGCAGGTCTAAGGCTCCGTGGATCCATTTCCCCTTGGGTCCCATATAGTAATTATTATTACTATTATAAATTTACTCCAGCAGAAGAATTGGATCCACGAAGCTTCCACGCCAAAAAAATGGATCCATGCGTTCCCATGCAAGAAGAAAAACAAGTGTTGCACCCCTTCTGCCCTTCAGCACAGGGGCGGTGGATCCATGCGTTCCCATACAAGAGGAAAACGCTTTCGGCCTGGGGATGCATTTTGCTAGGAGTCGACGATGATTTCTGTCGGTGTGTTTTGTTATCCTCCTGAGTGTGTGTGTGTGTGCAAGAGAGGCAAAGCTGTTTCGCCGCGGCGCATGATTCGTCCTCGCTGCGCTCCTCGGAAAATCGGCCAGCCGAGAGAGGGCTGCAGGTACTCGCGCCGCAGCGCCGCGCGAGCGTTCTCTGAGACTCCGCTCCCGCCCGTTGGCGGCCGCATTCTCAAATTCGCCACGTCGTCGGAAACGGCACCACGCGCGAGGACCATCAATCCGCCAGGCAGGAGCGCGTTTCAATCTAGAGGCCTCCTAGATGGGGTCGGAGTAGATTGGGTCGGAGGATCGCGCCGCACCGCCGATACATCGGCGATGCATCGGCAATGCATCGGCGATGCATCGGCGATGCACTGGCGATGCACAAGCGACGTGGGCGACGCATCGGCGAAGTCGACGTGAAGCAAATCGGGCTCCGCATCGAGCCGCATCGGCGATGCACCGGTGATGCGGCGCGATCATCCGACAGCATCTGCTCCGACCCCACCTAGGAGGCCTAGACAGTCTCAACTTCAAGTTGCGCGAGCATTGACCACTCTGTTATGGGAAGGGCGACCTGGCTGACCTGACCTGAGTCTTATTGAGATATTGAGGCCCGATGTACGTCAAATCCACGTCGGATTTACGCCGGGTTCACGTCGGAATACGTCGGAGCTACGTCGGTTTTTGGATGGACTGACGCCAGAGCATCTCCGCGCGAGCGTCGACCCATAGCTCATAGAGCTGATGTGTGGACTAGATATTACAACTATTACGCGCCGCGCGAGGCCTCCAGAATTCGGGGGCGCGCAAAAATGTATTAGCGATCCATGGATTTGGCGCGCGGTCGCCAAATCCATGGATCCAAAATGCGGCCGGTGCCGCCTCGTTCGGCGGCTGAAATCCTCGACTTCCCATGGAAACGGGACCCGTCGCTAATCCACGCCCCCTTAATCCATGTATGCGATCGCCTGAAGGACTTCCCTGATGAAGAGTCGTACCTCTCCTCCCCCTCCTACTCCTGGGAGCAGTCGTCCTCCCCCTCCTCCTCCTCCTCCTCCTCCTCCTCCTCCTCCTCCTCCTCCTCCTCCTCCTCCTCCTCCTCCCCCTCCTCAAGGGGAGAGGCGAGGAGAGGGAGAGGACTGCGGGCACGCTCTGCCCCCCCCCCCGCGGCTCCCGCGCCAGCGCCACGCGCACCGCATCGCCGCCGGCCTCCTGCAGCGCCAGCTGCACCTCGCGCGAGCCCTGGGCGTCGCGCGACAAGCGCCAGACCTGCAGGCAGGGGGCGTCCAGTCAGACCCAACGAGGGAGAAAGGTTACAGTCGGACTTCATTGGAGAGGGCACGCGAGAGGACATCAGACCCACATTGCCACAGGAATGTAGGAAGCATGGGTCGCGAGGCACAGGATACAAGGGTACCCTTGAGCTGGCAGAGTCGACCTACCAATCCGGGCCGACTGTATGATGAGAATCCTGGAGGCCCCGCGCGGCCACTTCAGACCCAGCGCACGTCGGATCCACGTCGGGTTCACGTCGGAGCACGTCGGACTCACGTCGGATCCACGTCGATTTCCGTCTGGCTCAGATCGGAACATCGCCGCGCGAGCGTCGCCCCACATCTGACGGGGCCGGCGTGCGGACTCGATGACACAACCACTGCGCGGCGTGAGAGGCCTCCCGGATTTCCCTCACCAGACAGGGGCGAGGGAGGCTCGAGAGAACGACCAGCAGCAAGGCAGGTCCAAGGAGGAGTGGTCGGCGGAAGCGGAAGCGGAAGCGGGGGACGCGCAGGTCCAGAGGGCCAACAGCACGGCCCAGCAACGGAACGCACTCATGGGGGAGGAAGCGCAAATACCGTCGCGTTGCTGAAATAAGAAGCGCCAAATAAGGAACGAAGCCCCTCTGTGGTTTCAAAAAAAAGCATGGGTGCACGAGAAGGGCTAGAGGAACAACCACGGAAGGACGTAAGGAACATCGAGCCCCTTCCGAATCCAAACTGTTCCTTATTTCAGCGTCTTGGCTGTAGTAAGTGCTGGCAACTAGAGCTGAACGATGGTAGAATTCAGCGACCGGGGGGACCGTTGTACTGGTCACAAGGTTGTGAGACCACACGAGCATCCGCATACGGTAGGAGGCAAGAACAAGAGAAGTGCAAGCTGGGGCACCGAGCGCACAAGGCCATAATCCTGGGACGTTTGTTAATGCCATGTTGGGCTGTGTTGTGGCCCCCTGCGGCCCCTTCGGGTTTTGCACCTGCTCTTTTGGTTCTGGGGGGGAACCGATTGGAAAACTGGCTTGAAGGGTATTGGGCCGTGTTCAGGCCACTTCGAATCATATTCGGGTAGTCTTGGGCCGTCTTGGAGCCGTCTTGGGGCTGGCTCGGGGGCCATCTTAACAAAGATCTGAGGCCCTCATGGGCACTCGCGGGAACCTCCGGGGTCCGTGCCGGATACCGAGCTGAAAACAACAACAACCTAGAGGTGTCTGGCAAATTGCACTTCTCGTGGGGCGTTCCGTGGGTTATCTCGGGACACCTTGGAGCCCATCGTGGGGCCCGATAGGTTGTCTTCAAAGCCCCCTGGCCATCTCGGAGTTAATTGAGGGCCGTCTTGAAGGTGCGCTGGGGGATTCTGGCGAGACGATCAAAGAGGTGAGAGGAGGACAGGGGGGCGACAACGAACAAAACAAACAAACAAACAAACAAAGAAACAAAAAAGCAAGCAAGCAAACAAACAACAACATGATACTCCAGGCGATCCCCACCAGGGAACTGCTGCGAATAGTGTTGAAGCCATTCGCGTGGAATTAGACAGCGTGCTCTCACACCAGCGTAAGTGTAGGGTGCGTATGCAGATTCGTTTGAAAGATACCTACGCGTGCTGCATATTGTGTAATAGTTGTGTACGCCACTTGCATGTGTCATGCACATGACCGTGATATGTATGAGTGCCCCTTGCGCACGCTCGTCATGTTAGTCATGCATGATTTGGATGTGTGGTCTGTATGTCTAGTGGTTCAACGTGGAGGGGCACTTAGGAATGAAATGTACTGGTCACGTTATAGGCGTATGAAGTTTCCATATGCTCTAAATGTGAATGTGTGGTGCATGTGCTTGGTATGCGTGCTGATGTTCGAGATTGATGATTGGCACTACTCTATGGCGCATGGCGTGTTCTTGACGTAAACGACTAGTGTATGTAAGCTGCTGCTGTATGTTCTGAATGACGGAGGTTACTACGTCTACATGTATGTCTGTCATGAGTGTGTGTGTGTTCATGGTGGCGTGGCTCGATGCACGCTCTTGGTGTATGCCATTGATACACGATGATGGTGCTTGCACCTGCTGTCTCAAAATGGTGAGTGTTACTGCTGCGGCATAGTGGAACGTAAATGGTCTGGCTGTCTGTCCTTGGTGTATGTATGAATGATGCGGTTTTAGTGCGAAGGATGTATGTTGTGATGCATGCTATTGACGTGCACCTGGTGTCTGACATTGAAGTATGGTACGGGTGGCTGCTGCTGATGTACGTCCTTGCAGTCTGGTAATGGGAGATGTATGTACGGATGCATGGGATTAATCTCTGTCCTTGATCTCTGTTCTAGATGCCTGTGGACGGCGTGACGTCATGCTCGGCATACTGGGGCCTGGCAGCAGCGGATTGCAAGGCCGGCGGGTGGGCTCTTTCTTTTCATATATATGTATATATATATATATATATATATAGGTAGTTCCTTGGGCACAGATATAGATATGTCTATAGAGAGAGAAAGCTATACTATATATATATATATGTACACATACAGATATACATACATCTATATATACATAGACACATGTATATATATATATATGTGTATATATGTATAGCGAACCCAACCTACTGGCTGTGGAACGAATGCACCTGACCCATGTGGCAAATTCTTAGGGGGCAACAACGAAGCTAAAGCTCAGCCGCAGTCAAGACCCAGCTCCGATCATCTCCACCAAGTTGCGGTACGAAAAGCTGAGCTCTGCCAGGCCAAACCTACGCCAAGCTCAGGCAAGCTGGGATACGGTTACTGGAAGCTGAGACACAACAGGCCTGACAAAGCTAAGCTGCACTGAGCTGAGAACTGAGCAGTTACATCATATGGCCGACCTGATTGGGCGGATGCCTGCTTTGGTGTGAAGCGCACGTACCTGCACGTAATCACCCGTGCTGTCATACTCATCCACATCGATAATCACGGCAACTTACCTACGTACAAAAGCCCTCTGAAGTGGCTGCAGGGAACACGCGAATGGCCAACAACATTCCAACACATACGCAAACACCTTGATACAAAACGCCACTCATGGTAGCGCGTGGTAGCAAGGGTGTGCTACTCATCACCACGCAGCTCGGACAAAAACAAAAGCCCGTGTCATCGAATAGGGCACTTTGATTCGGCGACAGCGGGGAAAACCCAAAAACATGTTACAAACGTCTTGCGACGGCTTGCTCTACAACGACATTGCAGGTAGCCGTCAGTCAACTCACCAAACAGAAGTGACCAAATCAGAGCGATGCGGAAGATCCGCTTCGGCCAGGGGCCAAGGGATAGCCGAAACACACGAGCCAAAAGACGTTCCATACACGAGCCAAAATACACGAGCCGAAATACACGAGCCAACATATACGAGGGAAACCCTCAATACACAAGCCAAAATACGTGCAAGATGGATCCAGATGAAGTCCCTTGTTCTTGTTCGGCGCTTCGACATTGGGCGGAAGTGGGGGGGGAGAGGG
The DNA here is from genome assembly GCA_963575745.1 of Prorocentrum cordatum. NCBI lineage: Eukaryota > Dinophyceae > Prorocentrales > Prorocentraceae > Prorocentrum > Prorocentrum cordatum. Next base: position 246,438 of record CAUYUJ010017080.1, read on the forward strand.
AGGGCCTGGCTCCGGACCTTTGCTTCGTGCATCCCACGGGGGAGACTCCGCCGGTTTGAAACAGGCACCAGAAACAGCTAAGATCAGCTCCATGGGGGGGAGGGCACGTGGGCCCGCGCCGATCGGCAAAACAGTGAACAAGAAAATGATCACATGCACAGGACGGTATTGCATCCTGCTTTGGGTCTGAGTTTGGGGGGGTATGTTCGGCTGCCCCTGAGCCTCCTCTGGCACTTACGTCGAGGGCTCAGGGCACATCGGTCGGCATGGGGGCAGCGAGGAGGAGGAGGAGCCCCTCCTCATCCCTCCTTCTCCTCCTGCTCCTCCTCATCGTCCTCCCTCCGTCCTCCCGCCCTCCTCTCTCCATGGTCTCCCCTGCCTCCCTCTTCTTTCGGACGCCCTCGGAAAGAGGGAGTGAGGGGGGAGGATGGAGAGAGGAGGGCGGGAGGATGGAGGGAGGAGAAGGAGGAGGAAGGATGAGGAGGGAGCGGCTCCTCCTCCTCCTCCTCTCCTGCCTCCTCCTCCTCCTCCTCCTCCTCATCATCATCATCATCATCATCATCATCATCATCATCATCATCATCATCATCATCATCCTCATCATCATCATCTCACATCATCATCATCATCATCTCATCATCATCAGCAGAGCGCAGCAGCAGCTCATCATCATCATCATCATCATCATCATCATCATCATCATCATGATCATCATCATCACCATCTCGCATCCTCATCCTCATCCTCAACCCTCATACCTCATCCTCATCCTCATCCTCATCCTCATCCTCATCCTCATCCTCATCCTCATCATCCTCATCCTCATCCTCATCCTCATCCTCATCATCAGCATCATCATCATCACCATCATCATCTTCATCATGATCATGATCATCATCATCATCATCATCAGCATCATCATCATCAACATCAGCATCAGCATCACCATCATCATTGTGATCATCAGCATCACCTTCATCATCATCATCATCATCATCCTCATCATCATCATCATCTGCATCAGCATCAGCATCATCATAAGCATCAGCATCGTCATCATCATCAGCACCATCAGCATCATCAGCGTCATCACCATCATCAGCATCATCATCAGCATCGTCATCATCAGCATCATCAGCAGCATCATCAGCATCACCCCTCCTCCTCATCCTCCTTCTCCTCCTCCTCCTCCTACTCGCTGCCCCCGTGCCCGAGTGCCCCGAGCCCTCTTGCATGAGGGTTCCTCCCCCTCCAGCATGGCTGCAACAAGTTGCGGACGAGCGCCACCGCGAGGCTACGCGCGCACGGCCCGACGACTGCTGGGAGCGGGCACCCAAGACTGAGAGGGGCCAGGCCAGGCTGGCCCGAGGGCGGCGAGGAGGAGACACGCGGATCGACGTCGATTCCCATGACAGGGCTGAACCTAAACGGTGCTTTTCCGTTTCGTTTTGTTTTCGTTGTCCCTCGTTTTGTTCTCAATCCACCTCTACCGCAGAACGAAGTCGAAACGAAAACGGCCCACGAAGTCGCCAAAACACCGTTTAGGTCCAGCCCTGTCCCATGACATGTTTGGATTGTCAAGATAACCCGTTACAATCGTCCTCATTATCGACTGTCAGAATATATCCCTGGGCGTTTTCGATTGTCAAGATACCCCGTTACAATCGTCCTCATTATTGATTCCACGATCCGATCTCACAATCGATCTCCCATAGACGTCGGTTCCCGTGGACACGTTCAGAATACAGTCATCTCTCTGACCTAGGGAACGATGAATGAGGAACGAAACCCCTGTTTCTCAAAGGAAATCTACGAAATACAAGAAACGGCCTGGCCCCTCATCGACAAGACGAACCCGCGCGTCCAAAATCTGAAGGAACACCAGGGAGGCTCGCCGACAAAAAGGTAGCGGAACGCATGTAAACCAAATGAAGGACCGAGTCCCCTTTGAAAAGGAAGTGGTCCTTATTCAATCCGCTCACTGTAGATCCCTGGACGTTTTTCGATTGTCAACATATCCCGTTACAATCGTCTTCATTATCGATTCCACTATAAATCTCACAATCGATCACAGTATCCATAGCAATGATTCTCAAACCATTCACTGCTTGGGTTGTTTCCTCCGGCGTAATCTACCCCTGGACGTTTTCGGGATGCCTCCAAGGGCCTAACCTGCCGTTTCTTCCCGAATCGCGTTCTGACGGAGGGCTCCTAATGTTATGTTGCTCCCATCGTACCTAAGGACCACATCCCAGAAATAATTTCAAATACCCAGAAACGTATCGAAACAGTGTCAAACGAGTATCGCCTCCCAGGGCCCGACACGTGAAAACCCTCAAGTGTCGGTACTGTCTTGGTGCAGGAAATTCTCTTTGGTGATCAAGGCTATAGTAGGTTGGAACATCATAATCCGAATGCTCGTAGCAAAAAAAACACCGAAGGGTCCACGTAGGGGGCGGGGAGCCCGAGATCGCACGGTCCAGCAACCGATTCGCCCGAGGCGTCCTCACGAAAATTCTTCGGGAACCGTGCTCGCGCCTCCATGCCGTTTAAGCGTTTGGTCCAGACGGCCAAGAGCCTCTTGAAAACAGACACCAAGGTTTCGGTGGCAACTCATCGCAGCCTCCCATACCATCTTGCTGGTTCTTGCAGATCGACGCTGGTCGACGCCAAATCGACGCTAAGTCGACGCTATACCGCTATACATACATACATACATACATACATACATACATACATACATACAGACAGACAGACAGACAGACAGACAGACAAACAGACATGCATACATTCATCCATCCATCCATCCATCCATACGTACATACATACATACATACATGCATGCATGCATGCATGCATGCATACATACATACATACATGCATACATACATACAGACAGACAGACATACATTACATACATACATACATACATACATACATACAGACAGACAGACAGACAGACAGACAGACAGACAGACAGACAGGCATACATACATACATACATACAGACAGACAGACAGACAGACAGACAGACAGACAGACAGACATACATACATACATACATACACTACATACACTACATACATACATTCAAACATTATACGGATGTTGCTGTAGCTTCGACGAGAAACACAATGTTGGGGTAAATCAGTGTTGTCATCGATCCCCTACTCGATCTATTCGGGACCCCGCAACCGGGACTCCGATCAGGGAGACGCATCCAGGAGATCTGCGGCCGTGGGCCGAGACCCTCTCCAGTCTTCATCCCCTCCTCCTCCTCCCCATCCTCCTCCTCCTCCTCCTGGCTCCTCCTCCTCC
>CAUYUJ010017081.1:0-17500 GCA_963575745.1 Prorocentrum cordatum
TCATGCCTCCTCGTCCTCCTGCTCTGCCCACCCCCCGCCCCCGGTTCCCGCCCCTCTTCTCCTCCACCTGCACCTCCCACCCTCGTCTCCCTCTTCGGCCCCCTTCCACCTGCGCTTTCTTCCGCTCGCACCTCGCTGCGACACCGACAAGCTCGCGTTCGGCCGCGGTGCCACAACAAGGCCCGACCTGCTGCGTCTTATACAACGGCAACGGCGTCAAACCTTCTGGTTGTTTCCGCTCACAACTTTGCTGTGCCCCACCTTGTACCACCTCTTCCCGGGCTGGCTCTTCATGAGTTTGACTGTCACCCGCTGGCTGCCGAAACGGCCTTGCAGAGGGCAGAAAGACACACTTCAAAACATACAAACCGGATCTTGCGTGTCGGATGGTTTCCCGTTCGCCCCCACATCGGCACTGACGTCTGAGTGACTTTCTCCCCTGATGCCTGCCGTCTCCTCCAGGTGCAACTGGCAGTCCTCGGACACCACATCAGCAGACAATGGCTGAACCACCAACTTCCACAAATACATCTCCTTCGCACCATAGGACCCGGGCGCGCAGATTTGCAGCTCCATGCGATTAGTCCCAAAGTAAGCCCGAACACTGTCCCTAGTGACGAAATCAGCTGCACCGTAGTAGAGGTGCGCGTTGACCTCGACGTGAAGAATGGCAAACTGCTTATCGTCCTCGAAGAGGAAGTAATTCACAGGCCTCTCGTGGAGAGTCTGTGGCATGGCCTCGGCTCCTCTCCGGATCATGCCACCGTACGGCTCCAGAGACCTGTACGCTCCGTCCCAGACAGCCTGCGGTGCCTTCTCGAAGAAGGTGTGCAGGTCCCTGCGGGAGAGCCCGACCAGGGGATCGCATCCCAGCCTCCTGCAGAGCCCCTCGTACGCGGCGTGCTCCTCGAGGGGTCGCCCCGCCGAGGCCATGACCGCCGCAAGCGCCTCGTACCTCAGCGCGTCACCCCCGCCGACGGCAAACCTGTCGAAGATCAGGTCGCACCTGGCCCGGAACTCCGCGGGGTGCAGGCCCTTGATCGGCCTTAGAGGCCTCCCAGATGGGGTCCGAGTAGATGGGGTCGGAAAATCGCGCCGCATCGCCGATGCATCGGCGATGCGCCGGCGATGCATCGTCGACGTCGGCGATGCATCGGCGACGTCGGCTTAGGTCGGGCATGTTCTCCTACAGGCGGATCCTGGAGGAGAAATAAAGAATAGTCCAAACATGCTCTAACATATTAGAACATAATAGAAAAATCGTCCCCGGTCTTTAAATATGTATATATACATATGTATACGATCCTCCTGCAGAGGGACGTGCCCGACTCAGACGTCGACGTGACGCAAATCGGGCTGCTCATCGATCCGATGCACCGGCGATGCGGCACGGTCCTCCGACCCCGTCTGCTCCGATCCCCCATCTGGGAGGCCCAGATTGAGCAGGGACCGACCGTCCCCGCATTCCTACAGTCCTACCACGAAATTTTCTTAGAACCCAGAGATGTTCTAATAACAAAAACAATGTTCTTAGAACATGAGCCCCATGTGTTAAACCAAGACAGCCTCCACCAAACATGTTCTGAGAACCTTCTTAGAACATTCTTTGGTGGGGCTATAGGCACGCCAGGACGCTTCGCCACTGCTTGACATCGATGAGGCCCAGGGGCCTGCGCTCGACCACCCTGGCGGTGGGGGGTTCACTTCGTCTAGGAGCTCCCGAGCGAAGTGAACCCCACCCTCCCCCTCAGAAATCGTGGGGGGTAGGGGTAGGGTTCGCGTGTGGCCCCCTATCCGACCCCGTCTGCTCCGATCCCCCATCTGGGAGGCCCAGGGGCCTGCGCTCGACTACCCTGGCGGCCTCCGCCGCCCCGTCTGGCAGCTCCGTGACGGGCGAGACGAGGCTGGTGCGCTCGCCGCGGAGAGGCGGCGGCCCCTCCGCGACCGCCTCGCGCGCCTCCGCGCTCGGCGCCTGGGGCGCCGAGGAGGAGGAGGAGGAGGAGGAGGAGGAGGAGGAGGAGGAGGTGGCGAGGGGGCGCGCAGCCTTCGGGCCCCAGGAGGGTCCCTTGTGGGGCCCCATGGGGTGCACGAAGCGGGGCGCACCTCCCCTCAAACATCCTGGCGTCTCCATTCGTTCGAGCCAAGCATTGGCGCCCTCTGTCTTCGGGCCCCGGGCCCCTCACGGATCGATCCGGCTCGAAAAATGACGCAGGAAGCTGGAGTCTGGGGCTGCGGGCGTGATTTTTGTCAATGTTACATGTTTTTCGCCACGTCGGATCTCAGGGCCTCGTCACCTCTCATATCTCGCCCTCCCCCCCCCCACCACTATGCAGCGCCCGAGCGCCGCCGGGGCATCCGCCTCCACGAGCTCGCCGCCGCGGACGGCGGAGAAGCCCTGTGGGTCGCCGGCCTTCGGCAGGGGCATCTGCTCCACCAGCGGGGGCGGCTTCCAGGCCGCCTCGGGCGTCACCTCGTACAGCACCCAGCACTGGTCGTCGCTGATCCTCTGGATCTCCACGACGGGGTAGGGCAGCGAGAACGGGGCTCTGTTGTAGTTGTACTTCGTGTGATGCTCGGGCGCCGATGGGGCCGTCTCTGGCCCCGAGCGGGCCCGTGGCGCCCCGAAGAGCACCCCTGTGGGCCCCCTGCCTTCCCATCCCTCCCTGCCTCGATTCCCCTGGGGGGCCACATGCGAACCCGATCCTTACCCCCCACGATTTCCGAGGGGGACGGTGGGGTTCACTTCACTCGGAAGCTCCTCCCTATCCCCCTAAAGTGCCCCCCATCAGGGCCGCAACAGTTACCTCGGCTTGAGTTGGGGGCACCTCAGGCCGGCGACGTGTCTAGCAGCGCCCGAGATGCAGATGTTTGTCTATACGGTTCTCCCAGCCCGTGTTGTCGGCGGACTCGTGCAGATGAGTGAGCAAGAATCTAGGACGCGTCGCGAGCACCCGCTTAAGAGCGTTGACTGCGTCGGGCAGCACCATGTGGTTGAACACATCCTTGGCCAGTACAAGGTCGCAGCCCATCGGCATGACCTCGATGCCAGTCAAGTTTGAGAGGTCTGTCTGGATGAACTGCATGCGTGGGAAGCGACGGAAATTCGTCGCCTTAGCTAGATTATCATCCAATCTAAGCTTGTCCGCATCCAGATCCAAGTCTTGATCCTGAGCCCAACAGCCCCTTTCGTGCCAGAGCGCGGATCACCCTGGTGATCGAAAATGCGATCGGCAGGGTCCTGATAGTCCTGATAGTTCTGACCGATCGGTGGATCAGCGACCTGACCGAGCCACGACCAACTGATCAGAAGCTGCTGAGCTTGTGGCCAACACATATGGCACTAGGTCCACGCCGACGTATGTGACCAATGGGTGCTCTTCCAAGAAGTACTGCATCCAAGCAAGCTCACCACAACCAGCGTCGAGAACCGTGCGGATATCAGGGAACCGGGCGAATACCTTCGTCAGCGCGGCGACGGCAAGACGAGCTACCGGGTACCATGGATCGGCCTTCCTTCCACTCATAGAACTGAGCCCGCCTCCGAGGTTCATGGTGTAGACAGAAGTCATCGCTTCATACTTGTAGCGGAGCGATATCATGTCTGGATTCCATTTCTTCACGTTAAGCTCGCATTTGAACTTTGCTATGACAGGAAGCTCCAACTGCTCAAGGTCGCGCTTGACCAGCCTTGCGTGCACATGTACGCCTTGCGTCTCCTGGTAGGCCTCAAGGCACTCGTCTCCTCGATTTAGGTGCTTGTGGTCAATGACGCAAGCATCCTCCATTCGCATGTCGTCACCGATCTTCGTGCACAGTTCCGTCCACTGCTTCATGTCCTTGCACGCGATCTTCACCTCGAACCTAACTACCAGGTCGTCGGGGATCGTCAAAACAGAATTGCCCTCTGGACACTTGTGGCAAGTCACTGGAAGCCGTTTCTGCTCAAAGTGGTCCTCGCACATGCCAGGATCCATGAGAAGCAGGGACTGCATCGTTTGCTGCTCATCAAGCAGCGGAACGTAGAAGCTCTCCCAAAAACCCCACTCCCCATTGAACGTTGTCATCAAAGGAGTTTCAGTCCCGATCTGCCTCATACGCATCATGAAAAACATGTCTGCGCGGATCTTTGCGGACGTGAATGAGACATCATGCATCTCCCCTTGTTCCCACTTGGCGCGGGTGTCCGTCCCCGAGCGGAATACCACTATCTCCTCGCAGTGCTCCCGAGCCGAAGCAAAGGCCCATATTGATCGACCCCCAAAGTGCACTGGCCGCAGACCAGGGGCGTTCGAGCAACTGTACGCGGCAAACGCGAAGTCTCGCAGGCGCCACTCTGGCGGCTCCGCGCCCCTATCCACGAGCGTCACGCGGGAGCCTCGATGAGGAATCCCCTCTTCGTCAACGATCTCTGCAGTGTGCACCATGAACTGCAGGTCGGGTGCCAACATTGCTTGACGATAGCGGGTGCCTGGCTGCACGGCGCATGGGTGGGAACACACAAGCCTTGAGAGCTGCGACGAGCACTGCCAGAGCAACGGCCACGATTATCACAGTGGCAATGGGTTCAATACGATGGCGGCCACGACGACTACAGTCGGGGCGCTGAAGAAGGAACCTTTGTCGTTGGGGAGGGGCTCGGTGTTCCTTGATGGTTTAACAGTTTGTCTGAGGTTATCCTGAGGTTTCCCATTCGAAATCGAAGTTTAACTTATGAGAAAAGGGGCCTCGTTCCTCATTTAGGGTTCCTTAGGTCAACGCCCCGACTGTAGAATCATGAGGGGCCCTCAACGTCGGAGCGAACGTGGAAAGACGGCCACGACAATTACAGAATCCGCCGACCCGCGCCGCCCGCTGGCCGGGGGTGCGGAGGCGTGCGAGAGGATCTGCTGTGGCCCCTGCCCTGTTGCCCCCACACCAGGGTCCAGCATCGCGTCTGAGGGGAGGGAGTGAGGGGGGCCCACACGAAATCGCTAGCTCTGCATCGAGGCATCCGGAGGAGCAAGAGCGCCCCAAGACGAGCCAAGAGGGCTCGGAGACGGCCCAAGAGCGCTCCAAGACGCCCAAGATGGCATCCAGCAGTTCAAGAGACCCCAAGACGGACCAAGAGCAAGCCACGAGGTCCCCAAAGATGCCCCCAAGAGGCCAAGAACCTGGATTTTCGCTGTGGTTGTGAAGGATTGTGGATTTCTGGCCTTTTCGGGTTGACGACGCTCCAAGACGGCCCAGGAGCGCCGAAAGGTAGCCCTAAGACGGCCGAAGAGGCCCCCAAGAGAGCCCGCAAACAGCCAAGAGAGCCCCAAGACGGCCCAAACTGCTTCCAAGAAGGCCCAAGCCGACCCCAAGAGTGCTCCAAGAGAGCCCCGATAGGAAAAACACGAAACGACATGCCGAGCCACCCGCCCCAAGACGACACCCGAGTCCGCCAGCAGGTCCCCAAGAGGCTTCCCCAAAGCCCCAGGAGGCCCCCAAGAAGCGCAAATGAAGCTCCGAGAGGCCTCCGAGATGCCTCCAGGAGGCCTTCACGACACTGCAGCCTGCAAAACCGCCTCCAAAGAAGGGACGCCATGAGCTTGCACAGTGGTCGAGGTCCGCAGACCACTCGTCCTCCTTTTCCTCCTCCGCCTCCGCCTCGTCCTCCTCCTTCCCATCTCCTGCTCCCCCATCAAGATCGCTCTCCTCGCTCTTCTCATCCTCGCCCTCTTCTGCAGCCCCCGTCACTATCATCGACTCGTCGTACTCCTCATTCCTCGTCCTCGTCAAAATCCTACTTCTCTTCCTCCTCCTCCTCCTCCACCTCCTCCTCCTCCTTCTCCTCCTCCTCCTCCTCCTCCTCCTCCTCCTCCTCCTCCTCCTCCTCCTCCTCCTCCTTGTCCTCCTCCTCCTCCTCCTCCTCCTCCTCCTTCTCTTCGTTTTACCTTCTCCCCATCCTCGTCTATTTGGTCGTCGACCTTCACCTCGTATCCTCATCTCCCATACACCTGCCGATTGATCATCCACCTACCCTTCCTCACGTGCCATCATTATGCAACTCCTTTCCCCCTCCCCCCCCCTACTCCTGCTCCTGCTCCTCCGTTTCCTCCTCGTCATCCCCCCCTCCCCCCTGGGGAGGAGGGCCCACCCATTGGAGGGTCTGGGCGCCTGCATCGATCCCCTCCCACCCTATGTGGGCCGTCACCTCACGACTGCAACGGACACGGGCTCCCTTGGTTAGCCGAAGGTTCATACGATCTGATGGCGCACAGCGGCAGCCAGCAGAAAGTCTCGGACCGGGTGCCCCACGTGAAATCCGCAGACCCTGGCGGCGTGTGGAAGACGCTCTTCCGTTTGTCCGTCGCCGTCGCCGTCGCCATCGCCGTCCCTTTTCGCCCACGTCGTTGTCGTCGCCGTCGCCGTCGCTGCTCCCCCCCCTATGCCTGGGCCCTCCTCCTCAAGCGCGCCAGCCAAAGCGAAATTGAGCAACGTCGTAGTTGAGTCGAAGGGAAGCCGAAGAGCCGAAGCCCCTTCCCCTTGGGACCCCCAAAAAGCCAAGACGGGCACAGAGTGTCCCTGGAGGCCTCCATGACGGTCCAAGAGGGCCGCGGATCGCCGAATTATCGGTCCCAAACGCCTCAGATGGCCTCCAGAAAATTAAAAGACACCTCCCAGGCGCTCCACGAGGCCTCCAAGAGCGCTCCGAAAAGGGCCCCAAGAGGTTGAAATTATAGATGTTCGTGAGTTTTTGAAAGACTTGGGTGTTCTCGTCGTCTCGGCTTCCCGACGCTCCACGATTGCCCAGGAGGTCGCAACAATCGCCCCAAGATAGCCTCAGAAGTCTCCAAGATAGCCCCGAATCAGCCCAAGAGGGCCCCCAGATAGCCCAAGAGACCTCCAAGACGGCCCCCAGACGGCCCCCAAGACGGCACCCAGAGCTGGCCCACACAGGGAACTCGAAAGGAGCTTTGGAACCTTCGGCCCACGTGGTCCCAAGAGGCCTCCCCAAGAGGTCCCAAGAGGCCTCCCAAGAGGCCTCTAGAGGCCCCCAAGAGCCCCCCATGAAGACCCAAGACGCCCTCAGGAGGCTCCCAAGAGACGCCCCAGGAGGCTCCGAAGACCCAAGAGCCCCCCCCCCCTCCTCGTCCACCTGTTCCATCTCCCTATCCTCCTCGCATACAGGGTCGGCGGCACTGAACGTAAGGTCTTCACATTAGTACCAAGAAATGCAAACCCAATTCAAGGTACATTGGTGGTGGTAACGGAGGGCGCCGAAGAAACGGTGGGACGCGTCTGGTTCAGCCTAACGCGGTTGAGACCCATGTCGTCATGCACGGCATTCTAGCCCATACCTCGCCCTGGCAACTACCATGGGCTCCTGACTTCGTCAGGGCGTGGGCGGAATGGCTCAAGCCTCTTGAGCAATGAGGGGGCCTGAACGTCGGAGCAAAACTGCAACGACCGCCACGACAATGATGTCAAAGCGTCTGTAGCAATGACGACGATGACGAAATCGACGGAATTGACAGCATGGCAACAGCAGGGTCCTCAGCATACCAACGACAGAAATATGCTGCTTTGGTACCACGTAACACCACACATGCTGAGCACACAGGCGAGCCAACTCATGCAAATACACTGCCACCACCAGCGAGTGCAGCGCCCGCCATGCCGAAGACGCCCTGACAGTGATCAGAATGAGGGAGCCGAACGGTCATTCATTGTCCCTGGGTGCGTGGCTGAAGTGGGGATCCGTGGTGAGGATTCTGCTTGTTGCGTTTTTGCTATCTGTTGTCGTCGTCCCACCCGCGACCCACCCCGCGACCCACCCCGCGACCCACACGCGACCCACCCCGCGACCCACCCGCGACCCAACCCGCGACCCAACCCGCGACCCACCCCGCGACCCACCCGCGACCCACCCGCGACCCACCCCGCGACCCATCCGCTACCCAACCCGCGACCCGCCCCGCGACCCACCCCGCGACCCACCCGCGACCCACTTGCGACCCACCCGCGACCCACCCCGCGACCCAGCCGCGACCCAGCCGCGACCCAACAACGACCCACCCGCGACCCATCCGCGACCCATCTGCGACCTACACGCGACCCACGCGCGACCTACCCACATTGGTTTAACGAAAAAATCGGCACCTGCGGCGGGCTCGTTGTATAATTTGTGAAATTTTGGCGCCTGCGGCGGGCTTCTCCAGAGTCTCGCAGACTGTCGACGTCCCCACCGCCCGCTCACTCTTATCAGCATCTGCGGGGTGCTATGGTAATGCTAGCAATGCCTGCGATGGGAAAGTCCGCTGTCAACCAAAGGCCTGATGCATAGCCCCAATGATTTTCGAGAGCCCGCTGACTACATGAGCTACTCAACTTTATTGAGCAACATACGAGTGCGAACGCAGCCCCAACCTGCACATCCATCCAGGGCAAGTTGCGGATAAGTGTGCACAGCTCCATTGTCACAGTCGCCACTACCAGCAGGCGGCACTGAGTACATACCAACTCACGCAAAGCAAGGTGCCTCCCACATGTGCATGCTGTACAATATACGGTCTCACTCGTCGATCTTCGGCGCGAGATAGAATTGCAAGTGGCCGTTGCCCGCATCCTCCAGGTTTTACATACCTTACAAGCAAATGTGCATCTAGGCCAAGCCCGAGCTCATCGGTGCCACACAGACTGGGAGAGTGGCATCATTTGGAGATATCGAGGGCCCGTGTGGGCCAGAGGCTTCTTGGATGCTGCCGTGGGTCTCTAGGGGTGTCTCTCAAGGGTCTCTTAGATGCATCTAGGGGCGTCATGAGGGCCTCTTGCTAGCTATTGGGGGGTATCATGGAGCGTCTTGGGTGCTCTTGGAGCCCTCTTGAAGCCATTTGGGGAGCGTTTGAGGCTTTCTTGGGGCCTTCTTGGGGCCCTCTTGGAAGCCTCGGATGAGGCCAGCTGTGTTACCATGAGTCCACTACTGCACACCCACCGTGACTCCACTATCGCACCCAAAGTTAGCAAAGCATCCTAGAAGCCAGCCTGCAGGCTTGCATGCTCCTCTCCCGCAGCTCAAGAAAAATACTGAACAATCAACTGCTTCCAATCTACACTGATGAGGCCGCTTCTTCCCGGAACGCTTTATCTAACGCTATAGCCACTGCTCCGAATTCTGCCACAACTCACGCCAACATCGTACTCGACTAAAGGCCAGGGTTATGTTACTCCCATCCTACTTAAGGACCAGATCCCAGAAATAATTTCGAGCACCCGGAAAAGGTGTCGAAACGAAAGAGTGTCGAAAGAGCGTCGAAACAGTGTCGGACGAGTGTCTCCCAGGGCCCGACACGTGAAAACCCTCGAGTTTCGGCACTTTGTTCTTGTGCTCGAGGTTACTCGTGGGAGTTCAGGCTAAAGTAGGTTGGAACATCATAAGGCCAGGGCCGACGGCGGGATGTCCGCGCACCGGCCGGCTAGTGGTAAGTCGGGCCTGTCCCTCTGCAGGGGGGATATTCAAAAATAGACAAAAAATAATCAAATAGTCTGGGGACTTTTTTGGGGGGGCATTTTTTGACCATTTTGGAATATGTTTTTGAATATTCTTTATTTTTCGTCGAAAATCCCCCTGTAGGGGGACGCGCCCGACCTGAGGACAAGCCCAGCTCCCGGTTCCCGGGAACTGGAAGAGCCCGGCGCCCGCGCACGGACCCGCGGCCACCCTCCAGGGAGCCCCAGGAAGGATTCCTCCTCCTCCTCCTTTTCCTCCTGCTCCTCCTTCTCCTCCTCCTCCTCCTCCTCCTCCTCCTCCTCCTTCCTCTCCCCCCCCTCCTCCTCCTCCTCCTCCTCCTCCCTCCTCCTCCTTCCCCACCTCCTCCTCCTCCTCCTCCTCCCTCCTCCTCCTCCTCCTCCCTCCTCCTCCTCCTCCTCCGCATGCTCCTCCTCCTCCTCCTCCTCCTCCGTTACCGCCTGTAAAGTAGAGGTCAAAAGATCCACCCCCATAATAACCACCCCGACACACGAAGTCGTTCAGTAAACGCGCCCACAGAAGGAATCGAACAGGGCAGGGCTGTTCAGTAAACGCCCAGGGCCGTTTAGCAAACGCCAACTGTCCGGTCCGGGTGGTTTTCCCTCCCTTGATACAAGGGCGTTCAAACGCTTGCGGAAGCAGTCAGGGGAAGGCATCACACCCTGCGTCTGCAGCCTGTCAGCAACCTCCCATGCCGAGTTCATGTCAGCACGGCACCGGGGAGCCGAAGGAGCTGGACCATGCCTGCTGTCTGCCCGGAAGCCGCACACTGCAGGCGGTGGCGTTCCGAAACCAGAGTCTTGCGTTACTGGCGACACCTCCCCCGGCCGAAGTGCACAGGAACTCCCAGCACTCTCGCTCCGACCTCCAGCTCCAATCCTGTACGGCTGTCGGGGCAGTGATATGGCAGTACTCTCTGTCAGGCTGTGGTGGCTTCCTTGCTCTAGGTTGCCTGGATCGCCATCTTCCACCGGTGCTTGCACCGGTGCGCGCATCGCGGCTAACTCTGGCCGTGGTGCTCTGGCCAGATGTCCGCCTGCAGACAGAATTGCCGCATCGCTGGACGTTTCCAGCGCGAGTGGAATAGCCAAGACTACAGCACCAGTGCCTTTTTCGAACAGAGGCATTGACATCAGCTCCAACTCTACTGCATCAGGAGCATCTGGTCGCCAGCGGGACCATTCGTGCGAACCATTGGCGCCAAAGGAAGAACTGCCGAAGGCACCAAAGAAAGAACTGCCGAAGGCGCCAATTGGCGCCAACAGGACCATCAGAATCATTGGCGCCAAAGGAAGAACTGCCCATACCTGGGGCGGCATGAGCTTCCTTCACCAGGAGCAACGAACCCACCCCATGAATGTTTTGCTGGGGAGCGAGGATCCCAATGGAAGCACCAGGGAGTTCTCCAATTCCACGCGCTGCGGCACACTCCAATGTGCTTCCTCCTCCTCCTCCTCCTCCTCCTCCTCCTCCTCCTCCCCCTCCTCCTCCTCCACCACCTCCCTCCTCCTCCTCCTCCTCCTCCTCCTCCTCCTCCTCCTCCTCCTCCTCCCCTGCATGTGTGTCCCCACGATTTGGTCCAACTTGTCGTTGGCCTCGAACACCTCGAAATGATTCCCGGCCTGAGCGGTCACGACGACATCGGACCTCGTATTGAGCAGTGCTGTGTCCCTTGTGTAACAAGTCCAGGCTGGTGTGCGCCTCGTAGTAGTGCTTCCAGATGCTGCCGATGATGCAGAACAAGAGGAAAGCCCACGACGCCGACACAACGGCCGACGCGATTGCAACCCAGAAAATCTCTCGCTCTCTAGTAAGTATGCGCTCCCTCCCTGGCCGAGCGCACCAGGTTGTCAACATACAGAGTAAAGTCATTTGATGAAGACTAACCTGCCGTATCTCTGTGATGCTGATGTCGGGGACCATGGGCTGATACCCCTTCACACGGTCAAGCCTTTTGCAGAATTCTAGCAAAGCGTCCTTGACACTTTCATCGAGAACTGTCGGCACCTCCAGCACTAGCCTTGTTCCCGAAAGCCCGTCTACAATATCGCACAAACCCACGTATGTACTTCTCCCGTTGTCCACTTGGTAGTCGTCCGCATCAACCTCTCCCTCCAAATTGCTCATCGCATACATCACAGCTACATTTTGAAGGTTGAAACGCAATTTCCCTGCATTGTCAACTATGAATAGATCAACTTCGTGTGTGTGGGCCAGTAGAACTGTATGGCAAACCAACAAGGAGACAGACACACACCTAGAAATAAGAGCAACCAGAGGACACACCTGGCATACCTGTTAGGAGTCAACATGCTAAGTGCTAGACCCCCTCCACTTCCAAATTCCAAGAGGGGTCTTGGGCCAAACGGCTCGAGCCAAAATGACAACGGGGCGCTCTTGAGGCCGTCTTAGAGCCCTCTTGGGGCTCTCTTGAGCCATCGTGGGGCCACCTTCAGGCCTCGGAAGGCCATCGGAAGCGAAAAGACGAGAAGGCACAACACATTGATTTACCGGAGGTGTTGGAAGTTTATGGGCCTCTCGGATACGTCCTTGGGAGGCTCCGTGGCCTCTTGGACCCACCATAGAGCGGTCGTGAGGCCTCTTAGAAAATGCGTGAAACAATGTTGGGCCACCTTGGGCTACTTTGAGCCAGCGAGCCCGGGGGGAAGTGAGGAGGGGCGGGCCTTCTCACTCGCAAGGCTCAGAAGTCCCCGGGCCTTCTGAAGAGCATTCCCCGAAGGCACAGAAACCTATGAGAAGGCTAGAAAGGTCGGGCCTTCACAAAAGGCTCGGAAGTCCGCCGGCCTGCTGAGAAGTTTGCTACGCCTTCGACGGCGAGCAAGGAGGGCAGCGCGCGGCGGCGCGGCGCGGCCTGGCGCACCAGCCTCACCACCTCGGGCGCGACGAGGACGACGACGACGACGACGACGACGACGAGGACGACAATGACGACGAGGACGAGGACGAGGACGAGGACGAGGACGAGGACGAGGACGACGAGGACGAGGACGAGGACGAGGACGACGAGGACGACAAGGACGACGACGACGACGAGGACGACGAGGACGAGGACGACGACGACGGCGACGACGACGAGGACGACGATGACGACGAGGGCATTGGATACGTTGGCCGCACGCACAGCGGGGTAGGCCCAGAGATTCGACGCTCCAACAACCATTGAAGCGGGGGCCGGGCCGTTCTCGGTCTCCGAGGGTCCTGGCCAGGCCCTGTAACCGTCCAACAAAAACGATTCGGAACGAAACCCCCGCCCTGGGGAGGTGGTCCAGACCGATCGCGTCGCAACAAAAAATCGGACGGGCGGTTTTTGGCCGTGTTCGGCCTCGGGGGGCCCTCGCCGGGCCTCGGCACCGTCAAAAAACGGCTCGGGACGAAGAGCCGGTCCTGGGGAAAGGGCCGGGTCCTCCAGGGGCTCCGTGCAGAAAAAATCCGGACGTCGCATGTCTGGGGGCCTCTGGGGCCCGCGCATCGAAACTTGGAGCAGGCGGACGTCTGGGGGGAGCGCTTCTAAGAAGGAGGCCGCCGCTTCGAAGGCGTCGGCCCCTGCATCTGTGGACGAGGCCCGCGCCGTCTAGGAAGCAGGGGTGCTTTTCGGAAGCCTTCCCCCCTCCTCCCCCTCCTCCTTCCCCTCCTCCTCCTCCTCCTCCTCCTCCTCCTCCGCCTCCTCCTCCTCCGCCTCCTCCTGCTCCTGCACCCTCCTCCTCCTCCTCCTCCTCCTCCTCCTCCTCCACCTCCTCCCCCTCCTACCACTACTACTACTACTACTACTGCCTCTACTACTACTACTACCTACTACTACTACTACTACTACTACTCCTACTCTACTACCTCTACGCTACTACTACTACTACTACTACTACTACTACTGCCTACTACTACTACTACTACTACTACTACTACTACTACTACTACTACTACTACTACGACTACTACTACTACTACTACTACTACTACTACTACTACTACTACTACTACTACTAACTACTACTACTACTACTACTACTACTACTACTACTACTACTACTACTACTACTACTACTACTACTACTACTACTACTACTACTACTACTACTACTACTACTACTACTACTACTACTACTACTACTACTACTACTACTACTACTACTACTACTACTACTACTACTACTACTACAGCTACAGCTACTACTACTACTACTACTACTACTACTACTACTACTACTACTACTACTACTACTACTACTACTACTACTACTCCCCCTCCTTCTACGCGTGGCTGATATTGGATAAGGGACTTCTGGATAAGGAAAGGGTCTGGAGGCCAGTGGGCTCCATTCGTGGATTGGCAGTGGATACCACCGCCGCCCTCGTCAGATAGGGAGCCCTCCGGGGTCGGAAATTTTCGGGGCACATTCCTGAACGAACGCCTCCATCGTACAGGTATCGTGCTTTGTGGAATGTACGGGAGTGACTGTATGGAATGCAGAGAGACACGAAGTACAAGTAGGGGGACCCGTGCAATAAGAGAGCACGTTCTCTGTGCGTTTACGGGGGCCAGGGCGCGCCCGTCGCCTGCGCGCCAGACGCCTTGTGAGCCACAACGGCGGCACACAAGGGAGGTGGGACGGAGGCGAAGGAGGAGGAGAAGCTGAAATACGCATGACAACCACATGCTTCCAAGAGGAACGGCACATCAGGAACGACGCCTCCTGTTGGCCCCACAGTCGACCGTGCGCGCCTCCTTCTGGCCCCAAGGCAACTACGGAAGGACCCGAGGGATACAGTCGGGGCGTTGACCTAAGGAACCCTAAATAAGGAACGAGGCCCTTTTTTCCATAATTTAAACTTCGGTTTCCGATCAAGAGCCCAAGGAAAACCCAGGGCAAGGTGTGGAACAATTAAGGAACACCGAGCCCCTCCCCAACGACAAGGGTTCCTTCTTCAGCGCCCCGACTGTACCCTGACTCCGGATCCGCCCTACTTTGGGGAAGTTCGTAGGCACGGCTTGGAATTTCCGCCCCACTTTTCAGGCCCCGCGGCTGCCAATTTCCGCCCTACTTTTCTGTTGCTGTTTCCGCCCTGCTTCTGTGGATTTCCGTCCCACTTTTTGATGGGTGCAGCAATTTCCGCCCTACTTTTTCGGCCTCTTATGTGGATTTCCGACGCAATTTTAAGCTCCTGCGGGAAAGCAGGCCCCCTCCGAACCGCTCACGACAGGGCCCGAAAGCCAAACGGAAGCAGCGAAGGGACCCAGAGATGCCCCGAGCAGGGCACGATAGGGGGCTCTCCCGGCCACGGCGGGCCTCTCGGCCACGGGCGGGTTCCCCGACCGAGATCTGAGGACCGGCCGCCAACGATAGGGCGGCGAAGTCTGGAACCTTGTGCCGATGATTAGAAAAAGAGGATCCCCCCCTTTCCAGGTTAGAGCTGATTATCCACGGCCAAGAAGAGTTTGGTCAGGGGCGCGACCGAGACCCGAGGATCGGCTGCCAACGATAGGGCGGCGAGGTCTGGAACCTTGTGCCGATGATAGAAAAAGGATCCCCCCCCTTTCCAGGTTAGAGCTGATCATCCACGGCCAAGAAGAGTCTGGTCAGGGGCGCGGGGCGCGGAGGCCGAACTTTTTTTTTTTTTTTATCACTGTGACAAGTTCACCATCGAGGTGAACTTCCTTCTTATGTTGGGATAGCAGCATCAAACGAAGCGAAGACGTTGTCGAGGATGTCTCAAGCGAAACCAACAGCGTTCTCTTTATATAGATATATAGATATCTCTCTCTCTCTTCTGTCTGCTCTTCTCTTTCTCTTTCCGTTTCCTCCCCCCCTGCCCCCCTAAACTTTTTTTTATCGCTGTGGTTAACTATCCACGAAAACTGAGGCACGTGAGCTACCCTACACGAGCAGATGAAAATCTGAATGTCCATTGTTTGTTTACACATTAAATTTAATATGTTTGGAACTTTGGCGTTTCTCCTCCTCCTCCTCCTCCTCTTCCACCTCTCTCCTTCTGTCTGTCTATATTTCTCTACTTCTTTCTCTCTCTAACTATATGTCTATGTCTGTCTCTGTCTCTCTTTGTCTTCCTCCTTCTCCCCCTGGCACCCTGCACTGTTTTTTTCATCGCTGTGGTTTACTATCCGCGGAAACCGAGGCACATGAGCTACCCTACACGAGCAAGGATGTCTCAAGGGAAACAAAACGATCCTCGATCCTCGGACCTCGCCGCGGTCGATCCTCGGACCTCGATCCTCGACTCTGGGATCTCGATCCTCGATCCTCGGACTTCGGTCCTCTTAACATCATCTCTTTCTCCTCCCACATGCTGGCCTCCGGTAGGCAACATTTATAATCCCCTCGCGACCCCGAACTTTATTATCCCTGTGGGATTAATCTCCGTGGTGTTCGGTTACACATCCACTACCCTGACTCCGGATCCGCCCTACTTTGGGGAAATCCGTAGGCAAGGCTTGGAATTTCCGCCCTACTCTTCAGGCCCCGCTGATGCCAATTTCCGCCCTACTTTTCTGTTGCTGTTTCCGCCCTGCTTCTGTGGATTTCCGCCCCACTTTATGCTGGGTGCAGCAATTTCCGCCCTACTTGTTCGGCCTCTTATGTGGATTTCCGATGCAATTTTAAGTTGGGAAAGAAGCCAACGTAGGGCGGATCTGGAGTCGGGGTACTCCCTGGCCAGGCACATCCTGAGCCCAGCAGCGGTGCACACGCCACGCCTCCTGGCTTCGCCAGGAGGACGCCCACACGACGCCTGGGCCCGGGGAGGCCCCGGCCGGGGGGCAGTGGAGGAGGAGGAGGAGGAGGAGGAGGAGGAGGAGGAGGAGCGAGGAGCGAGGAGCGAGGAGGAGGAGGAGGAGGAGGAGGAGGAGGAGGAGCGAGGAGCGAGGAGCGAGGAGCGAGGAGCGAGGAACGAGGAGGACCCCGCCGCCCGCAACGACGCGCTGCCGGCTGCCCTGCCCTGGGGCCAGTGCCAGTGTGCAGCTCGCAGCCTTCGCTTCCTGCCCACTGCTGAAGGGCCCTGGGACACACAAACAAATGCACACAAACAAAAGGATTCCCCATATTCTCCCATGTTTTCTGGGTTTCTGTCTTCCCCCCCACTCCCCATATTTTCTTACATGTTCTGGGGAATCGACGATTCATTGTGTCTGTGTGTTTTTGTTCCCTCCTGAACTGCGCGCACCAGGGGTCCTGACTACCTACCAGACCACCCCAACCCAACCCGAAGACCCCAATTTTGGGTTGGGGGGGGGTACGGGCTCCATACGTGTTTTTCCAATGCTCCCCGACCCCCCCCCGCAACTGGAAATGGAGAGCAAATTGAGGCCCTCGGGATGGGTTGGGGTGGAGGAGGAGGAGGAGGAGGAGGAGGAGGAGGAGGAGGGAGGAGGAGGAGGGAGGAGGAGGCGGAGAAGGGAGGAGGAGGAGTAGGAGAGGCCCGAGCCGTCATCACCGAGGCCGCCGCGCGCGTGGCCGCCAGCGGCGCACGGGCACGGATGCCTCCGCGCGCCACGCGTGCGGAGGCCGGCGGGCGGCGGCGGCGGCAGCCGCGCTGCGGACGGGCTGCCGAGGGCCCGAGCCGCGCCCAGGCCACGGTCGGAGGAGGAGGGTTAAAACGACGCGAAGATCGGGACAAAATCGGATCGGGATAACTCGAAACCTCTGAGAGTCGGCGGCTTTGGAGGACGTATGGGGCGCCGCGGCCGCTCCAGAGCGTTCCGGAACGCTCTGAGAGCGCTCCAGAACGCTCTGGAGCGATTTATCCCGATCCTAGCCCTGTTTTAAGGGTGCAGCCGGACCAAGGACAGGACAGCATCCTGCAGGACCGTGAGACCCTCCCCCGGCCAAACTGAAGAACATTCGAGGGTGCCCTCCCCCAGGATGCACGGGAGCATCCAACAAGCACGAATTTGACACCAGGGTAAGTACCCTCCCCGAGCCGACCTCGATCTGATACCTCGCTCCGAACGTACCCACGCTGCCCTGGCCCGGTTTTCGC
>CAUYUJ010017081.1:22500-25000 GCA_963575745.1 Prorocentrum cordatum
TTCGTCTGCAGGTCGGGCTCGGAATTCGAACTGGTGCAACCTTCTTATAATAGAGCTGATAAGTTGTGCAGCTTTGTTTGCTCGGGAACCGACAGATTGTGCAACCTGTTTCATCTTGTCTGGCCGGGCTCGGCTCTCGAACTTGTGCAACCTCTTTGAATAAGAACTTACGACTTGTACAGCTTTTTGACTTTATCATTTTGGCAGGCCGGCCTCGGTTTTCGAATTCGTGCAACCTCTTCGATTGAGAATTACCGACTTGTGCGCAATTTCTGACTAGGAAAAAACGGGTTGTGCACATGTTTTTCTGTTTTGTCGGGCCTGGCTTGATTTTCGACGTTGAGCAACCCTTGGAATGGAAAACAAACGCCTTCTGCAGCGTGTTTGTTTGGGAAACGACGAGATGTGCAAACTTGTTCGTTTTGTCGGCCCGGGCTCATTCTTAAACTTGTGCACCTTTTTGACTGCGAAGTGCCGAGTTGTACAGCTTTTTCGGTTGAGAACCGACGAAATGTGCAGCCTTTTTCCCATTTTGTCGGTTATTTTTCGGTCTCCGAATTGCGCCGCCTTTCTGAATGAGAACTGACGACTTGTGCACTTTTTTTCGTTGGGAACCGACGACTTGCGCAACCTGTTTCGTTTCGTCGGGTTGGGCTCGGTTTTCGAACTTGTGCAACACGTTTGACTTAGACTCGACGACATGTGCAGGTTCTTGGCTGAGAACCGACGAGATGCAAAACGTGTTTCGATTTTTCGGTCTAGGTCTTCGAACGTGTAATTCAAATTCCTGTAGACGTGAAGACTCGTACAGCTTTTTTGATAAAGAACCGACAAAATGTGCAACCTGTTTCATCTTGTGCGGCCGGGCTCGGCTCTCGAACTTGTGCAACCTCTTTGAATAAGAACTTACGACTTGTACAGCTTTATCATTTTGTCGGGCCGGCCTCGGTTTTCGAATTTTTGCAACCTCTTCGATTGAGAATTAACGACTTGTGCGCAATTTCTGACTGGGAAAAAACGGGTTGTGTTCCATTGTTTCTGTTTTGTCGGGCCTGGCTTGATTTTCGACGTTGTGCAACCCTTGGAATGGAAAACAAACGCCTTCTGCAGCGTGTTTGTTTGGGAAACGACGAGATGTGCAAACTTGTTCGTTTTGTCGGCCCGGGCTCATTCTTAAACTTGTGCACCTTTTTGACTGCGAAGTGCCGAGTTGTACAGCTTTTTCGGTTGAGAGCCGACGAGTTGCGCAACCTTTCCCATTTTGTCGGGCATTTTTCGGTCTCCGAGTTGCGCCGCCTTTCTGAATGAGAACTGACAACTTGTGCACTTTTTTTCGTTTGGAACCGACGACTTGCGCAACCTGTTTCGTTTCGTCGGGTTGGGCTCAGTTTTCGAACTTGTGCAACACGTTTGACTTAGACTCGACGACAGGTGCAGGTTCTTGGCTGAGAACCGACGAGATGGAAAACGTGTTTCGATGTGTCGGGCTAGGTCTTCGAACGTGTACTTCAAATACCTGTAGACTTGAAGACACGTCCAGCTTGTTTGATGAGGAACCGACAAATTGTGCAACGGTTGTCGTTTCGTCGGGTTGGGTTCGATGTTCAAACTTGTGCGACCCTTTTGACTTAGGACTGACGACATGTGCAGCTTTGTAAATGAGAACCGACGTGTCGTACAACTTGTTCCGTTTTTTCGGGATAGGTTTTCGAACGTGTGTTCCACATTGGTAGAGAATTGACGACTTGCGCAGCTTTTTTTGATTGGGAACGACAAGTTGTGCAACTGTTGTTGTTTCGTCGGGTTGGGCTCGGCTTTCGATCTTGCGCAACGCTTCAAACTTAGAATTGACGACGTGCGCAGCTATCCCTGATGGGAACCGACGAGTTGTGCAACCTTTCTCGTTTCGTCGGTTTGGGCTCGGTTTTCCAACTTCTGCAACCTTCTTGAATTAGCAGTGACGACTTGTGCAGCTTTTGTTTCATGGGAACCGACGAATTGTGCAGCCTTTGTCGCTTCGTCGGGTTGGGCTCGGTTCTCGAACGTGTGCAACGGCTTTGACGTAGAATGGACGACTTGTGCAGCTTATTTGATTGGGAACCGACAAAGTGAACCTTTAACGCTTCGTCAGCGAAGTGCGCAACCCGTCAGTTTCCCAAACCAAAAAGCCACACAAATCGCCAACTCTAGATAAAAAAGCCTGCGTAAGTTCGAAAACCCAAGCCAACCCGACGAAACGAAGAACATCGCGCAACCCGTTGGCCCCCAATCAGAAGAAGCAGCACAAGCCGTCACAGTTAAATCAAAAGTACACAAGTTCGAAAACCGAGCCCGACAAGGCCAGGAGAAACACATGCTGCACAATGTTGAACATATCCGCCATTTCATGTACGACTGCTTGTTGAAACCATGTGAATGTGTAAGTTCCAACTTCTACCGCCTGGACCGTAAGTCTAAGTTCATGGAGTTAGACCTTATTGTTAACAGCCCAGGTTATCAC
>CAUYUJ010017081.1:30000-37500 GCA_963575745.1 Prorocentrum cordatum
GCTCTCAGAAGCAGAACCTCTCAGAGGCTCTCAGAACCTCTCAGAACCTTTCAGAAACTCTGAGGAACTCTCAGAAGCTCTCAGGGGCGCTCAGAAACTCTCAAAACCTCTCAGAAGCTCTCAGAAACTCTCAGAGTCTCACAAAACCTCACGCAGGCTCCCGAAGGCCCTCAGAACCGCTCATAGTCTTCAAAAGTGGCTGAAAGTCATGGGGATTCCTAGGAATCCTGGGAAATCCTAGGAATTCATAGGATTCCTAGGCATTCTTAGGAATTCCTAGGAATCCTTAGGAATTCAAAGGAATCCTTAGGAATCCATGAGAATTCCGACGAATCCTCCGGATTCCTACAAATCCCTAGGAATTCCGGAGGAATTCCTAAGAATCCTAAGCAGAAGGAATTCCTACGGATTCCTAGGAATTCCTAAGAATCCGGCGGAATTCCTACGAATGCTTAGGAATTCCTAGGAATCGAATACTTTGGAATTCCTAAGAATCCTTAGAAATTCTTAGGAATTCCTAGGAATCCCTGGGAATTCCTAGGATTCTTTTAGGAATTCCTAAGAATCCTCCGGAATTCCTAAGAATCCTTCGGAATTCCTAGGATTGCTTCGGAATTCCTAGGCATCCTCTGGAATTCATAAAAATCCTTGGGAATTCTTCGGAATCCTTAGGAAATCATAGGAATTCCTCGGAATCCTTAGGAAATCATGAGAATTCCTAGGAATCCTTAGGAATCCTTGGGAATTCCTAGGAATCCTTCGGAATCCCTAGGAATCCTTAGGAATTCCTAGGAATCCTTAGGGATCCATAGGAATCCTGAAGAATTCCTAGGAATCCTTAGGAATTCCTAGGGATCCTCTGGAATTCTTACGAATACTCTTAGTAATTGCCAAGAGTTCTTCGGAATTCGTATGAATCCTTCGGAATTCATGAGAATCCTTCGGAACTCCTAGGAATCATTAGGAATTCCTAGGAATCCTCCAGAATTCCTAAGAATGTTTCGAATTCCTAGGAATCCTTCGGAATTCCTCGGAGTCCTTCGGAATTTTAGGAATCCTTAAGAATTTCTAGGAGGGAATTCCTAGGGATCCTTGGGCATTCCTAGAAATCTTTTGGAATTCATAGGAATCCTTAGAAATTCCCAGGGATCCTTAGGAATGCATAGGAATCCTTCGGAAATCGTAGGAATCCTTCAGAATTCTTAGGAATCAATAAGAATTCTTAGGAATCCTTGGGAATTCCTAGGAATCCTGGAAAGTTCCAAGGAATCCTTTGGAATTCCTGGGAACCTTTTGGAATTCGTAGGAATCCTTAGGAATTCCTAGGAATCCTTAGGAATTCCTAGGAATCCTTAGGAATTCCTAGGAATCCTTCGGACTAAGAATTCCTAGGGATCTTTTCGAACTCTAGGAATCCATCGGAATTCCGGGGGATCTTTAGGAATTTCTATGAATCCTTAGGAATTCCTAGGAATCCTTAGGCATTCCTAGGAATCCTTAGGAATTCCTAGGAATCCTTAGGAATTCCTAGGAATCCTTAGGAAATCCTAGGAATCCGTAGGAATTCCTAGGAATCCTTCGGAATTCCGGTTGTTGTGAGTGCTGGGGGGGGGGTCTTGTGGGACACGGGTCGGGGCGCACCGCCCTTACCAACAACAACAAAAACAACAAAAACAACAAAAACAACAACAACAACAACAACAACAACAACAACAACAACAACAACAACAACAATTACTAGCACGTGGGGACACTCCGTTCTCACCAGTGCCAGGGTTTTCATAGGAGGCGGGCAATACCCCCACTTTGTGGGGGGGCCGGTTCAAGCTCTACCAAATTTCCAAACGACTCTTCGCCACCACCCACACCCAGCTTCCCGCCCTATGACGTTCGGACACTTCACTTCGTGGCATGCGGACGACCGTGGCTACTATTCAGGGCCCCGCGGCCGACGACGACGGCGTGCGCGCGCGAAGAAAAAACGAATGTGTCCCGCATGGTATTATTTGACAGGGATGATGGCCCTGGCAGGTGCGCAACCGTTGTTGCAGAAGTTCGAAAAAGTTGCTCGCAAAAGCCCGTTTGACAGAAATGTTTAAAAAGTGTTGGGTTTCCTACGAATCCGCAAGAGCGCGCGGGATGACATTTTTTTTTTTTTTTTTTTTTTTTTTTTTTTTTTTTAAAAAAAAAAAAAAAAAAAAAAAAAAAAACATTGTTGTTTTGATGTTTTTATGTTAAAATCGCTACGAAAACTAAGGTTTTGGAAGGATTTCGTCTTGCGCGCGCGAATGTCCACTTTACCTTATTTTTTGCAAGGGATTCTTGAAGTTTGGTTATGTTAGAACAAGAAATGTCATTTTATATTGTTTTTTGCAAGGGAAAGCGGGGGGGAACAAAACAACCGGATCCGGACCAACCCGTTTTGCCTGAGACTTCCTCACGAAAATGATGAAAATGTGGCTGCGGCCTAGGCGCGGCGAGGGGGCCGCGCACCAGGGGTCCCAACAATAATTGTTCTTTAGAAGTAATAATGTTCAACAACAACAACAACACCAACAACAACAACAACAACAACAACAACATCAACAACAACAACAATCCTCGACCGCGTCCGACAGAAGCCTCCGGAGAGCCTGGGAGTGCGGAGACGGACCACGCGGCGCAACTGCTGGCAGAAGCGGCCCGAGGGGCCCCCACAAAGCAACAAGCCTCGACGGTCTCGACCACGTCCGACGGAAGACTCGTTAGAGCCTGGGGGTGTGCCCACGTGGCGCAGCTGGCAGAAGCGGCCCCAGGGGCTCCCCCCCCCCAAAAAAAAATAAGCCTCGACCACGTCCGAAGGAGAGCGCGTGAGAGCCGCGTTTGATTCACGGCAGCGCAGCCCGAAGAAAGGAATATTGGACACCGGGAGCTTGTCGCTTGCGGCGCACACCTGCGGAAGCGTGAAGCCAGAGAGGGAGGACGAGGAGGCGGAGGAAGAGGAGGAGCAGGAGGAGGAGGAGCAGGAGGAGGAGGAGGAGGAGGAGGAGGAGGAGGGGGAGGACTTGAAGTGATATGGCTTCAAGGGCGCCTTAACCCCGTGTGACACGGCCTGCGGCCATCTCCACCCCAGGGCTGACAAGGGAGCCTGCGCCACAGCAGGCCACCCTGGGTGTGACAGGAAGAATTGGACCTCCCCAGAGCCCAACAACTTCTCGCTGGATCGAGGAGAGACGCGTGCCAGACCGAACTGTCCAATGTGTCATTTGCTGTGCTGCATCGCACGGCACGCGCACTCCGTGCGCGCGATCCTTTCAGCCAAAACTGCTTCAACAATTTCGACGCCGGTTTGGGCGCAAACTGTTTTAACAACTTTAACGCCTGCTGCGCCGCACCGTCCCCGTGACATGTGCAGCGCCTTGCGTGGCGCGGGGGGATAGCAGATGCGACGGTACGCCTAAAATCTGGGTAGTTGCAATTTCCCGTGCTTACGATTTGCGGCCGTGTTTGAGTGAGCAAAAGGTGCGTCCCTACTCGGGGGCGCAAAGCGGCATGGATTCACGGATACGCCGGCACACCCGGAAGTAAGACCAAAGCGATGGCCGATAAGGAGGTTCGGGGTGAAGCACCTTACCCTGAGCGCGCCCGAACGTGAAGCAGGATCGTGAGACTGTCCCGGCTTCGTGGCCGATGCCTTGGGGGTGAGGTGTCGATGCTATCCCTCCTGACCTCAGAACGACGTGTTGGGCCCCACGAAGTGGGACCCAGATGTGTGCTTGGTCCACCCCAGGGGGACGCATCAAGTTAGAACCAAAGCGCGCACGCACGCCGTGCCAAGGGGGGGGGGGGGCAGGATTTGTTCGCCCCTGGGCGGCGGTTCAAGCTAGAAACCAACCGTTCGCGGTTCTGATAGATGTTGCGTCTGTCCCGGCTGCGCGGCCGACAACTTGGGGGTGAGGCGTCGATGCTATCCCC
Source organism: Prorocentrum cordatum (assembly GCA_963575745.1). Classification (NCBI taxonomy): domain Eukaryota; class Dinophyceae; order Prorocentrales; family Prorocentraceae; genus Prorocentrum; species Prorocentrum cordatum. Next base: position 33,955 of record CAUYUJ010017081.1, read on the forward strand.
ACTGGCCTCACAACGACATGCTGGGCCCCCCGGAGTGGGACCCGGATGCGTGCTTGGTCCACCCCGGGGCGACGCAACAAACTAGAACAAGAGCGCGCGCGCCGTGCCGGGGGTCAAGATTTGTCCGCCCCTGGGCGGCGGTGCGAGCTAGAATCCGAGCGTGCGCGGTTCTGGTGTGTGGTGTTGCGTCTGTCCCGGCTGCGTGGCCGATAAGTTGGGGGTGAGGTGCCGAAAGCTAGAAACCAAGCGTGCGCGGTTCTGGTGTGTGGTGTTGCGTCTGTCCCGGCTGCGTGGCCGATAAGTTGGGGATGAGGTGTCGAATCCGAGCGTGCGCGGTTCTGGTGTGTGGTGTTGCGTCTGTCCCGGCTGCGTGGCCGATAAGTTGGGGATGAGGTGTCGAAAGCTAGAATCCGAGCGTGCGCGGTTCTGGTGTGTGGTGTTGCGTCTGTCCCGGCTGCGTGGCCGATAAGTTGGGGGTGATGTGTCGCAAGCTAGAATCCGAGCGTGCGCGGTTCTGGTGTGTGGTGTTGCGTCTGTCCCGGCTGCGTGGCCGACAACTTGGGGATGAGGTGTCGAAAGCTAGAAACCAAGCGTGCGCGGTTCTGACATGTGGTGTTGCGTCTGTCCTGGCTGCGTGGCCGACAACTTGGGGGTGAGGTGTCGATACTATCCCCCTGACCTCACAACGAGATGTTGGGTCCCACGAAGCTCGCCATCGCTCGGACGTCCATTTCCCGTGCATTTTTCGGTTTCGTGCATATTTTTTCTCGATGGTCCAGGATCGTCCTCAATGGCTCTCGCCGAGAGAAAATGCACACGTCCGAGCGATGCCAGGGAAGTGGGACCCGGATGCGTGGTTGGTCCACCCCCCGGGGGGACGCATCAAGGTAGAGCCAAAGCGCTCGCGAACCTTGCCGTGGGGGCAGGATTGGATTTGTCCGCCCCTGGGCGGCGGTGCAAGCTGCGGTTCCCCTCCTCCTCCTCCTCCTCCTCCTCCTCCTCCTCCTCCTCCTCCTCCTCCTCCTCCTTGTCCCCCTCTTCCTCGTCCGGCTCCTCCTCCTCCTCCTCTTCGCCCCTCGCCCCTCGCCCCCGTTCGTCCTCCCTCCTCCACTCCCTCGAGCCAGCCTTTGTCCGCCCCTGGGCGGCGGAATCCGAGCGTGCGCGGTCCTGATGTGGTGTCGCGCCCTGATTGCTCGCGCCACACGTTGCGCCCGAGCTTGCAGCAGGCCCGCGAGGCACGACGGCGTGCACCACGTCCTGCGCCCGAGCGCGAAGCAGGGCCTTGGCACACGGTGGCCTGCACCACGTGTGGTGTTGCTGATGTGGGCCTTGGGTTTGCCCTGGAGCTCAGTGGGGCCTACGGACTGGATCAAGTAATGAAACGTGTCTGGCACGTGGTGGCAGCGATGGACGCCGCAGGAACATCCCTCTGGGATCCATGGGGGGCCCCAGGCGATCACAGGGTGGCCCTCAAGGAGGATCTACCGCTCAGATTTTCATCTTGGGACCTGCCAGGGTCGCAGGACGGCCCCAGGAGGGTCCCTGGAGGGCTCCTATCCTGCCGCAGGATTTCCGCTGAAGGACGAACTACAGCGTAAATCTCGGAACCCGCCAGGGCCGCAGGGAAGGGAACAACGTCCGAGAGGAGCCTCTGGGGGCCCGCCAGACGGGCACAAAGTTGACCCCAATGAAGATCAACAGTGTAAAAATATCTTGGGCTGATGACCTACAAACGTATTCCGTTGTCTGAGACCTGGCAGTGCCGCAAGAAAGTCACCAGGACTCGAACGGGGCCCACAGGGTGCCCCCAGGTCACAAGATGGCCCCATATGAAGATATAGGGCGTAGACCTGATCTTCGGTCGCCCCTCGACTGCAAAATCAAGTATATCGTGGCATCTGTAGCACAGGTAGCGTTCATTCAATGTTTTCCCTGGGCGTTGTATGATATCAAGTGGGCTGCGACTACGCCATGTCTCACGCACATCGCGTCGCAACTGTAAGTACATGTGCGGCAAGCGGTCGTGCAGGAACGCTGGCATTGCCGCCAGGCTGTGTCCAGGAAACGATTGCCCCGTATATAGTTGTGCAGGACCACCAGCATTGCCGCCGGGCTGTGTCCTGGAGAATAACCCCTGACATGTCGAAAGTAGGCCAGAGCCGCTGGCATTGTCGCCAGGCTGTGTCCAGGAGGCGCTTGCCTTGTGGGTGGGGTAGTTATGCAAGACCGCCGGCATTGCCGCCGGGCTGTGTCCCGGAGGGCTGAACCTCCGACGTGTCGAGAATGAACGAGAGCCACTGGCATTGCCGCCAGTCTGTGTCCAGGAGGCGCTTGCCTCGTAGATGAGGACATGTGCAGGGTCGCCGGCATTGATGCCGCGCTGTGACCAGGAGGGCTGAAACTCCGACGTGTCCAAAGTAAACAAGGGCTGCTGGCATTGCTGTGCCTAGGAGGCGCATGCCTCGTGGGTGGGATAGGTGCGCAGGGCCGCCGGCATTGTCGCTGGGCTGTGTTCCCAAGGGCTGAACCTCCGACGCGTCGAAGTTAAACCAGAGCCGCTGGCATTGTCGCCAAGCTGTGTCCAGGAGGCGCTTGCCTCATGGGTGGGTGGGTTGTGCAGGACCGCCGGAATTGCTGCCAGGCTGTACTCCAGAGAACCTCCGACGTGTCGAAAATAAACAAGAGCCGCTGGCATTACCACCAGACTGTGTCTAGGAAGCGCTTGCCTCATGGGCAGGACCGCCGGCATTGCCGCCGGGCTGTGTCCCGGAGGCCAGAACCTCCGACGTGTCGAAAGAAAACAAAGACCGCTGGCATTGCCGCCAAACTGTGTCCAAAAGGCGCTTGCCTCGTGGGTGGTAGTCGTGAAAGACCGCCGGCGTTTCCGCCGGGCTGTGTCCCAGAGGGCTGAACTGACGTGGCGAGAGTAAAACAAGAACCGCTGGCATTGCCGCCAGACTGTGTCCTGTGCAGGACCGCCAGCATCTCCGCCAGGCTGTGTCCCAGGGGGCTGAACCTCCGACGCATCGAAAGAAAGCAAGAGTCGCTGGTTTTCCACCAACCTGTGTTTGGGAAGCGTATGTCTCGTGGGCGGGGTAGGTGTGCAGGGCCGCTGGTATTGTTGCCGGGCTGTGTCCCAGAGGGCGGAACCTCCGACGTGTCGAATGTAAGCAAGAGTCGCTGGCATTGCCGCCTGGCTGTGCCAGGAGGCGCATGCCTCGTGGATGTGGGCATTTGTGCAGGACCGCCGGCATTGACGCTGAGCTGTGCCCCAGGGGCCAGAGCCTCCGACGTGTCGAAAGTAACCAACATCCACTGGCATTGCCGCCAGACTGTGTCCACGAGGCGTTTGCCTCGGAGGTGGGGTAATTAGTTGTGCAAGATCGCCGGCATGGCCGCAGGGCTGTGTCGGGGGGCCAGAACCTCCGCCATGTTTTAAGTAAAGCAGAGCCGCTGGAATTGCCGCGAGACTGTGTCCAAGAGGCGCTTCCTTCGTGGGTGGGGTACTTTTGCGGGACCGCCGGCATTGCCGCCAGGCTGTGTCCC
>CAUYUJ010017081.1:42500-47500 GCA_963575745.1 Prorocentrum cordatum
GAGAGAGCGAGAGAGGAAGCAAACAGAACATGCGAAAATGGAGAGGGCAGAGATATAGGTCGGAAGGGCAAGTCTAGGCATACAAACAACTGGGCAAGAGGCAGAGAGAGATAATGAGGGCGAGAGAGAGAGAGACAACAACATGTAATGATATATAGAAAGAGAACGAGAGAAAGAGAGAGATAACAAAAAAATGGAAAAGGCGAGCCGACAGCAGGTGGAACACCAGCCAAAGCTAGAGCGACACAAATTCGGCTGAACTTCGAGTCGGGTGCGAGCGTCCATTCCAACCACTCCCCCTACCTCTCCTCCTCCTCCTCCTCCTCCTCCTCCTCCTTTTCCGTCCTGCCACCTCCTCCTCCTTTTCCTTCCTGCCTCCTCCTCCTCCTCCTCCTCGTCCTCCTCCTCCTTCCTGTCTCCTCCTACTCCTCCGCCTCCTCTTCCTCCTCCTCCTCCTCCTCCTCGTCATCCTCCTTCTTCCTGATTCTTCTACTCCTCCTCCTTCCTCCTGCCTGTTTTCTTTTCCTCCTCCTCCTCCTCCTCCTCCTCCTGCTCTCCGCCCTCTCGGTCCAAGGTGGGCCGTCCAGATCTGGACGCGCTTCTCTGCCAGTGCTGTCTCTCGGGGGGGGCGTAGAGGTTCAGAAGATGAGGGGGAGGGAGAGACACGGAGAGCGAAGGCGAGGAGGAACAAGGGGAAGAGGGGGAGGATAATGGAGGAGGACAGAGGAGGAGGAGGAGGAGGAGGAGGAGGAGGAGGAGGAGAAGGAGGAGCACGAGCAGGAGGATGAGGAGGAGAAGAAAGAGAAGGCGGAGGAGGAGGAGGAGGGAGGTGGTGGAGGAGGAGGAGGAAGAGGAGGAGGAGGAGGAGGAGGAGGAGGAGGAGGAGGAAGAGGGGGGATAGGAGGACAAGGACGTGGAGTAGCTGGGAAAGACAAGAGTGCCAGGAGAGCGCCGAAGCTCGAGACCCTGCTGACCTCGAGGTCCCGACCATCCCGAAAAAATCAGTGACAATCTGGGCCGATTGGACCTCACGGACCACAGTGCCGATGTCAACGACCACTGCAACACGCCGTCGCTACGACGATTCAGCAAAACGTTCGGAAGCACCTCGTCTAGGACAACCTGAGTCATTGCCCCTGCTCTCACGCCAACCCTGTTGCGCCTCCTCAGGATCCGCGGGTACGCCCAAAGCCCGAAGAGGACCCTCACCCGCTCGGGACGCACGACCCCCTATGGAGGTCCTGCGGCGTAAGCTGGCAGGGCAACCGTCTGGGCCACGGGCATGTAAATCAGGGCTCGGACCGACCTCGGTGAAACCACGGGCGCGTGAGTAAGACCGCCGGCAACACCGGGACCGCAAGCGCTCGTGCCGCAAAGTGCCGCGATCTCAAAACAAATATTTCGAAGACAATCCACAGTTCCCCAAGTTGGCCACATAACGACCCCCTCATGGAGGTCCTGCGGCGCAGGCTGGCAGGGCAACCAGCCGAGTACGCCGAGGAGGGCGGGCCGCGACGCCCTGCGTCAAAACCTGCGCAGCCGCGCGCCCAGAGCGGCCTCCCGCAGGGAGCAGCGGGCCCGCCGGCACAGGCGACACTGCCCGAACCCTCGCCCCCACCTGGAGTGCATTTCTCATCGGGGTATTTTTTTGTTGCGACGCGCGCGCAGAGCAAGCGGTCAAGCGCCTCGGCGGCGCCGTGCCCAGCTCAGGCGCGTGCGCCGAATTGGGGGTGGAGGGGGGGAAGACCGCCACACACGACCCGCACAGGGGAGTGCAGGACTGCGCGCGTGTAGCGGGCAGCTGCCTCCGCGAGTGTCATTGGCAACACACCGCGTGACGGGGCGCTGCCACCCGGGGCCCAGGCAGCACGGCTCGCCCCCGCAGCGGCAATCTGAAAAATTGCCGGCCTGACGGCTCTCATCGGGATCCTGACGACCGACATGAACGAGCAATCGGCAAACGTGGGGTCACGACTGCCAGTTTATCACACGTGCAGCGACGCCAAGCACGAACGGAAGAGGCAAACAGAAATCCTGCAAGACGGGCGGCGACCAGCCAGATGCCAGAGCGCGCTACCAACCTCCTGGAAAGCAGACGGCACAACAATCAGGACGTAAGGCGAGCGGAGATTAGATAGCAAGGCGACGTTCGAGCACGTCGCAGCAGTGGAGGCGGCTACCATCCTGACGCCAGCCCAGCTCTCCGACAGAAACTATGAAGCTGGCAATACGGTAGAGCCGCCACAACATGTCGTCAACGACCCGATGATGTGCAAGCGCGGCATGCAGGAGAAGTGCAGCATCGCGAAGAGGAGCAGCTGGCCCAGGATAGACCATTCAGCAAACGACGCCATGCTAGCTGGCATTGGCACCCAGTTATCGTCGAAAGAGCGATACACGGCCAACAACCCATTCAATGTATGCTCAGGGTAGCTGCAACATTGCATAAGGTCGCCAGCACGGTGTCCTTGCTGGAAGGGCACCGCAGTATACTACTGAACATCATTCTGACCACACTGCGCTACAACTGGAAGAAATCGATTACTCTACGCCACTGCGACATTCCTCCTGCGAGTGTCAGGAAGAGGTGCGGATGAGCAAGTCCGAGTGCGAAAGGAGTGCGTCCGAGAGGGGAACAAGGGGAAGGAGGTCAGTGCGTGAGTGAGCGAGGAGCGCACATGTCCACAGACAAGTTTGGGGGATTGGCAGAGACAGGCAAACTGCCTAAGACCCCCCCCCCCCATCTGAGCGCAGACCCGGAAGTGTCCCCACCTCCGGCGGCTCCGCTTCGCGGGGGCCCACGCGCCACGCCTGCTACATCACGGTGAGCGTTGGGCCACCGAAAAAAAAGCAGGTGCGGCGGAGGCCGACACAAGCAAACCGCCTAAGACACCCCCACTTTCTGAGCGCGAATCCTGGAATGACTCCACCCCTGGCGGCTCCCCCGTGGGGTGCCCAAGCGCCGCGCCTGCTACACCGCGGTGAACATTGCACCAGAAAGCGGGGAGAGTCTGGGGGGGGGGGCAGATGCAGGCAAACCTTTCGAGACGTCCTCACAGGCTGCCTTGAAGGCAAAAGATGGCAGGCACCCAAACGGGCCCGTGAGATACCCCCTGCCGGCCCCCCCTCGGGAGTGCTGAAACCAGCGCCTCGCCTGAGACATCCCGACCAACTGCTCCGAAAGCAGAGGATGCTGAGCACACAAACCAGCAAACCGCCTGAGACATCCCCGCACTCTGGGCGCGAATGGGCCCGTGAGATACCCCCTGACGCTCCTCCGTGGGAGTGCTCAAACCAGCGCCTCGCCTGAGACATCCATACATGGTGTGTAAGTCTGGCTATGATTAAATATGAGTCTGAATATGAGAGAAGTACAAGCGTGATTTAGTCCGAGTACGAGTGAGCCTAACAGTGAACGAGCCTGAGTGTGAGTGAGCCTGAGTAGGAGTGAGTCTGAATATGAGACTGAATATGAGTGAGTCGGAGCGTGAGTGAGCCTGAGTGTGAGTGATGAGTGTGAATGGATATATGTACGAGTGGGCCTGAATGATGAGTGACTCTGACTGATGAGTGCGTATGACGATGAGCGAGTATGAGTGAGGAAGAGGAGGAACAGGAGGTGAGGATGAGGTGTGTTCTCCTGGAGCCATCTGAGTGACAACAAGAACCCCACCGTAGGATGTGGGGAGCCTCACCAGCCCTCTGTGCGCAAGTGGTTTAAAGCGTGTCCTTTTCCACCTCCCGTTCTTCCCCATCGGGGAAGGGCTTGCCTCTCCCCCCGTGGGTCTGGAAGGGGGTGGGGGGGCGGCGGCCCGAGACGCCGGAAGCGCCGCCAGTGGGGCACAGCGCCGATGCAAGAAATCTGCGCGGACCTCCGAGAGATCATGCTTACCTAGGCCGTTTGCTGGTTCGTCGATGGACGTGGAGGGCGTGGAGGGCGTGAGGTAGGAGGTGGGCGTGGATCGGTGGCGACGAATGGGGCAAATAGCCCATGGGGCGGGCAGTACACGTATTCGCCTGGGGGCGTCGCCGACGACATGGGTCATCGGCGCCCCAACCCTGAGTTATTCGCCCCTACCGTCGCCTCCGAATGGAAGAGGGTGGAGGGGGGTGGAGGGCGGACGCGGAAGGGCGTGGATGGCGTGGAAGGTGCGAGGTCGTGAGGGAGGAGGGCGTGGAAGGCGCAAGGGAGGCGGTGGGCGTGGAGAGGGCCGGTCGGACGCTGACTTGGGCGATGTGCCGTGCTCATGCTGGTCAACGCTCTGCTACAGCCCCTGGGACTGTAAGGGGGTGGAAGCGGCCCCTCTGCTGCTGCCCACCCACCCCCCTGGCTGGCACCGCGAGCTCCAGCGCCCGCACGGTGGGCTCCTGCTGCCGCAGACAGCGCACGCGAGCGCGAGAGGTTACTGGGGCGAGTGAGGGAGGACTCCTCCTCCTCCTCCTCCTCCTCCTCCTCGTCCCTCCTCCATCGTCCCCCTTTTTCCCTCCTACTTCTCCTGCTCCTCCTCCTCCTCCTCCTCCTCCACCTCCGCGTCCTTGACCTCCTCCTCCTCCTCATGCTCCTCCTCCTCCCTCCCCTCCTCCCTCCTCCTCCTCCTTCTGCTCCTCCTCCTCCTCCTTCTCCTCCCTCCTCCAACTCCGTCCTCCTCCTCCTCCCCTCTGCTGCTGTTCCTCCTCCTCCTCCTCCTGCTCCTGCTGCTGCTGCTGTTCCCTCTCCTCCTCCTCCTCCTCCTCCTCCTCCTTCCTCTCCTCCTGGTCATCCTCCTCCCTCACCCCCTCCTCCTCCTCCTCTCCCTCCTCACCCTCTTCCTCCTCCTCCTCCTCCTCCCTCACTAACTCTCACTACTACTACTACTACTACTACTACACTACTACTACTACTACTACTATACACTACTACTACTACTAACTACTACTACTACTACTACTACTACTACTACTACTACTACTACTTACTACTACTACGACTGCTACACTACTACTACTATACTACTACTACT
>CAUYUJ010017081.1:49589-52089 GCA_963575745.1 Prorocentrum cordatum
CTACTACTACTACTACTACTACTACGACTACGACTACGACTACTACTACTACTACTACTACTACTACTACTACTACTACTACTACTACTACTAGTGGTGGTAGAAATCACAACCCTACTATAACTACTCCAAGCGCCAAGGTCTGTCCCTTGGCGTAGCAGGAGGAGGAGAAGAAGGAGAAGGAGCAGGAGGAGGCGGAGCAGGAGGAGGAGAAGGAGGAGGGGCAGCAGGAGGAGGGGGAGGAGGAGAAGGAGCAGGAGGAAGGGGAGGGACGAGTTCTATTTTCCGCAGAGAGGAACAAGGGGAAGGAGCAAAACCCAAAGACTTACCGAGGTTACCCTCCCCGAGCCGACCTGGATCTTATACCTCGGCCCGACCGGCGTGTAGACATGTGCTGTTGGTCTCTGACGGGGGTCTGGGCTCGAGGATCGAGGGCCGAGAATCGAGGTCTCAGAAAATCCCCTTGGTTGTGGTCGGACCCAAGACATAATAATATCCTTCAAGAACATGATCTAAGGCGAAGCCAAGACGAGGATACATTCGGATGAGGATGAATCGAGAATCTTTGAGATCCGGCGGCTCTGGAAGATGTCTCGGGCGCCGCGGCCTTCTCAGAGCGTTCCGGAACGCTCTGAGAGCGTTCCGGAACGCTTTGGAGCGGACTTACCCTCGTCCTAGCCCTGTCCGACGAGACCCTCCGCCTGCCCAAACACCCGAAACCATATGATCACTCGAGGGTGCCCTCCCCCAGGATACACGAGAACATCCAGCAAGCACGAAGAACGGTGGGGTACCCTCCCCGAACCGACCTCGCTCTCTTGCCGCGGTCCGGCCGCAACGGTCGTTGCCCGGGCCGTGGCACCCGCGCAATGCCTGCGAGCACTGGCCAGGCGCCCGCGGGCACAGGCAGGGCGCCTGCGAGCTCGGGCGCCCCCCCCCCAAAAAAACGTACGAGCGTCACCGTTGCCCCAGGGTGGGGGGCGGGGGCTGGCCTGGGCAGTGGCCGTTGGGCGCCAGAGGGTCAGCATCGGCCACGCGCAAGGGGGGGGGGAGAAGGAGGGGGGGGAGGCTTTTTCGAAGCACCGCTGCTTCCGAGACGCCCTTGTCCGTAGGTGCAGGGCCCGCGCCTATTCAGAAGCAGCCTCCTTCGAAGAAGCCTTCCCCCCTCCCCCAACGCGCCTGGGAAGCGCCATGGAGCGCTTGGGAGCACCTGGGAGCGCCTGGGAAGCGTGAGGGAACGCCTGGGAGCGCCTGGGAGCGCTTGTGGGAGCGCTTGTGGGAGCGCCAGGGGGACGCCTGGGAAGCGCCGGGCAGCGCCTGGGAACTGCCACCTCGTGCGCGCCGCCAACAAACAAAAACAGTCTCCAGGGCTCCCGGGCTCGAGGCTCGAGGGCCGAGGTTCCAGGGCTCCGCGGCTCGAGGTTCGCGGGCGTTCTCGGGCGCCGCCGTCCTGGCCCCCCTCGAGGGCTTCGAGCGGTGCGGCCTCCTGGGTGCGAGGTAATTCGGGGGGCGTGGGGGGCGAGAGGCGGGGGCGGGAGCCAGGTGCCCCCGTTTCGGGCTAGTGCTTATCTTTAAAACGCACATTTTGCTCAGTTGCACCGTGCAAGTATATCAATTTATTACGTTACTGCAAAACCCTGAAGGCTCCCTTTGGGGCCCGAAAAGGGCCCCCCTAAGGGGCTTTAGGGGGGCCCTGTCTCCGCAGCCCTCGCCGCCCCCCCCGCGCCTCGCCCTTCCAAGAATTCGCGCCCAGGCCTCCGCGGGCGGACCGCCGCCGGGGGCGCTCACAGGGGGGGCGCCCCAGGACCTCTGGCGGACTCTCGAGGGAGGTTTTGTTTCCTTTCTTCCTTGCGCCAGCAAACGAAAGTTCACACTACACGTCGTCAGCCGCCAGGCGACTCTAAAAGTCGCCACGCGAACCGGGAACAACCCACGAGCCGACCTGCGATAGGCAAGCTCATGAGGGGAACCGTGACGAAAGAGAGAGAGAGAGAGAGCGAGAGAGAGAGAGAGAAACAAAACAACAAATAAACAATAAGATAAACAACAAAGAAACATATAACGAGAGAGAGCGAGAGAGAAAGAGCGAGCGAGCGAGCGAATCTGGAGGGGGGGGGGCTTCTGGCGACCTCTGGCGATCCTTGGCGGAACGTCAGCAAGGTCGCCCAACTTCATGCATCGCGCCCCGCGAGGCGCGACTCACCTCGCGCCTTCTTCGCGCCCCCGCGCAGTCCCCTTGGATAAGGGCAGCCGCTCTGGCCCAGACCGCGTCGCGCGACGCCCGGTCGCCTTCGCCCTCCCCGCGGGTGGCCCGGAAGAGAAGAGAGGAAGAGGAGGAGGAAGACGAGGAGGAGGAGGAGGAGGAGGAGGAGGAGGAGGAGAAGGAGAGGGAGAAGGAGGAGGAGGAGGAGGAGGAGGAGGAGGAGGAGGAGGTGGAGGAGGAGGAGGACGAGGAGGAGGAGGAGGAGGAGGAGAGGAGGAGGTGGAGGAGGAGAGGAGG
>CAUYUJ010017081.1:57089-145240 GCA_963575745.1 Prorocentrum cordatum
ACGTTGCACTTGCTTCGCGCCAGGCGTTCTCGCCCCGCTGCGGGCCCCAGGACCACCGCAGGTCGATCCCGCCCGAGGAACGCCGCGCAAAGACGGGGTCGAGGGCTCCAGTCGTGGCTTCGCGCGATGCGGCATCCTGTGTCGCAACGTGGGATCGCAGGGGAAGGGGGGGAGGGAGGCAGAAAGGGAGGGAGGAGGAGCAGGAGGAGGAGGAGGAGGAGGAGGAGGAGGAGGAGGAGGAGGAGGAGGAGGAGGAGGAGGAGGGAGCGAGGAGGGTGGAGGAGGAGGAGGAGGCGGAGGAAGAGGAGGAGGGGGGGGAAGAGGAGGAGGAGAAGGATGAAGGTGGAGATGGGCATGGAGCATGGGTTGGTCTGCCTCCAGAACGGCACGTCCAAGATGATAAGGGGTCAAAGATAAGTGCAATATATGCTGATGATGTTGTTTATGATAAGGATAACGATGATGATGACGATGATGATGCTGATGATGATGGTGATGATGATGATGATGATGTTGCTGATGCTGATGATGTTGCTGATGATGTTGCTGATGATGATTGTGGTGATGATTAGGATGATGATGATGATGATGATGATGATGATGATGAGGATGATGAGGATGATGATAATGATGATGATGTGGATGATGATGCTGATGCTGATAATGACGGTGATGATGATGATAAGTTGTGATGAAGACGGTGCTGGTGATGATGGTGGTGATGTTGAGTAAGACAGATATGACGATGGCAAGGCCCCCTTCACGTCTCAGTGCCCCTGGAGAGTCTCTCGCATTGCGGGGGGCCGTTCGGCCACCGCACGGGCACGGCTCCTCATGAGGCTCTCGAATCTCCTGAGGCCCACAGAGTCCTCGCTTCTCAATGTGTTAAAGCTGGCAAGCCAAATATCGGGCACGAGCATGCAACCAACATGAGCAGTGGGGCAGGAGAGGGGGTAAGGAAACTTGAAGGGAGCCTTTCGTATCCTCGGAAGTAGTACCATGCAGGGAGAGAGGGGATCATTTCGTGAAGAATGGGGACAGCGAGCGGGCAATCAAAGTAGTGAAATGATCTCGTCCGACCCACCACGTCCGAACCTGCAACTGTGTTGCCCTGCCGGTACCTAGCGGTGTCTGGCCAGGCATTGCTGATACTTCTGAGGATGCTGATGCCAAGAACAAGCATAGCTTGCTCGCAAGCAGAATCGTATTGAACGCATTATGACGGATGGCGAGGACATTGGAATGCTCGAAGTGGTCCGGGAACAAATGATCGACGCGGGGAGTGAATATGTTGCACAGAGAGGGAATGTCGAAGCGGGAGAGCAGGGCATTGGATACCTTACGCTCGATGTCGCTATTGTCTGCATCAAGCTGCGGGCAGAGGCCAGAGAGCAGGCGGAAATCTCTCGAGAGAAGCATATTGAGCTTTCCATCCGAACTTTCCCCCTCGGCACCAGAAGGCGTTCGTTGTCCACCTGCTCGCACAGGTGGTGCTGGATAAGAAACTCGTTGAAAGTTCGACTCTTCAGTGCTGCTCGGTACATGGCGGCTTAGTGGGAACATTCGAAATGCCGAACACGAACAGAAAGACCGAAACGATCAGCGTAACGAAACATATTAGTATAAAAAGCATAACGAGGGGCACAAGTGAGCCTCTGGAGGCCCGCATTCTCAGTTTTCCGAACATTGTGTTGATCGATTCGATATAGCGCCATCGCGAACGAGAGCATACTAAACGCGAAGGAATTGTAGCAGACCAGTCTTTGTAGCAAACCAGATTTTTGTACCCCACCCTCTCCAGAAACTTGTTACAGTGGGGCAACCAAATATTGAAGAGGAAGAAGATGAGGATGACGACGATGACGATGACGATGGTGATGGTGATGCTGATCATAAGGCTCATGATGATGATGATGATGATGATGATGATGATGATGACGATGATGATGATGATGATGATGATGATGATGATGATGATGATGATGATGATATGTCATGACCATGGTGGTGGTGGTGGTGATGATGATGTGGAGGAGGAGGAGGAGGAGGAGCAGGAAGAGGAAGAGGGAAGAGAGAGGGATTTATCTTTCCCACGCAAGCACTCCCCCCAGGAAGGAAGAGGGAGAAGGAGGGAGGAGGCGGATCGAAGATCGCGAAGAGGCAAAAAATCTACGCTCTTGGGCGCTCTTGCGGGCCTCTGGCAACCTCCGGGGGCCTCCGCGGCGACCTCCCTGGGAGGAGGAGGAGGAGGAGGAGGAGGAGGAGGAGGAGGAGGAGGAGGAGGAGCAGGAGGAGGAGGAGGAGGAGGAGGAGGAGGAGGAGGAGGAGGAGGAGCAGGAGGAGGAGGGGGGAGGAGGGAGGAGGAGGATGGAGAAGGAGCAGGAGCAGGAGGAGGAGGAGGAGGAGGCAGATGGACCAGGCCGCTCGGGACGATCCCGGCACCCCTGGAATGCCCTCGGCGAGGCACAACACCCCAAGGACAGAACACCACCGAGAGCCACCAGACACGCCGGAACACCTCGGGCCTCGAAGCGGCCCCTGGACCCCTGACTACCTACCAGACCACCCCAACCCAACCCGAAGACCCGAATTTGACCCGAATTTCAGGTTGGGGGGGTACGGGTTCCATGTGTTTTCTCAACGTTCCCCGACCCCCCTCCCCCACTGGAAATGGAGGGCGAAGTGAGGCCTTCGGGTTGGGTTGGGGCGGTTTGGTAGGTGGCGAACCCCTCCCGGGAGGCCGGGGTGGCCTGGTGAGCTGGGCACCCGTCGGCGCCCCCACGGGCCCGCAGCAGAGGCGCACGGGCAGCAAAGTCTCATCGGATCCGCCGTGCAGTTCCCCCACCAGTTTTCGAAGCCCATCCGGCCGCCGAGTAAGCCAAGATCGATAGGTGGCAAACAAACCTACCTCGCTTTTGACCACCCTCGCTTCCAGGAGATACCAAGCGAGGCCAAACTACGGCCTGTACTGGTCAGGCCGCTTGACGAGGAGGCGCGTGGTATGACTTGGTTTTGCCTGGAAACGAAAGCGGGGTAGTTCATTCACGGATTGAATATCGAGCCCCATCGGTGCCCGAATGGGCCAGGCGCCCGCCGCCATCCTGAAGCTGAGCTCGTGCGGCCGCCCACTCGGCTTGCGAATGGGCTCACGCGCCGACCGAACCCAGCCCGTCGGCCCCTGCCGAAGCGCTTCAAGTGGAGCGGCCGAAGATATCTGCCACGCGCTTCCATTGGAGAGCTGTTACTTCACAAAGGCTTGTGGCGAGTAAAATGTGTGCGCGAGAGAGACTCGGACTCGGGGGGCTCGGGTTGCCCTGACGGGGCCGTCAGGGAAATGGCGAGACCCGCTCTGAAATCTGGCGCGGGCTCCCGCTGCATCTGCCTCTCCCCGACGGCGCCGGGCGGAGGTCCAGCAGCTAGCTCTCACAGGGTCGAGCAGCTGGCTGCACTCCGAAGCCTCCAACTCCTCAGGAAAGAGGAGGAAAGAGGAGGGGGAATGTGAGGAGTTGGTTTTCCGGTGCATTGGTTGACTGGTGCATGAAGGTGGAGGTACGTTTGGACCCCTCCCTGCAGCCGTCTTCGTTGGCCGAGGGGCTGCAGGGAGGTCCTCGGCCCCCTCCATTGGCCATGGACGCCGTAAAGTGTTGGTGCATTGGTGCGCTGGTGGGAGAGGGCGACCCCAGCGGCCCCTATGATGGCAGCCGCAGGGGGTGTGAGGCCTATGATGGTCCTCACTGGTGAGGCCTATGATGGTCCTCGCCGGGGTGAGGGTGGGGGGAGACGGCAGGAAAACGAAGCGGATGTCCGGCAGCGGCGTCCTGGGGGGATACCTGAAAAGGGGACTTAAAAACAACGTCTGTCACCCGCCTTATGTTCCAGAGGAACCCCGCACAAAAAGCAGAGGCAACGAGAGAGAGGGAGAGAAGAGAGAGGGGGAGAGAGGGAGAGAGGGAGGAGGCGGGAGAGAAGAGAGAGAGGGAGAGAGGGAGAGAGGGAGAAAAAGACAGAGGCAGAGACGAGGACAGATGTGCACGCCTCGGGGGGGTCGGCCCCCGGACCCGGAAGATACGAAATACACAAATTTCGTGACACAAAGTAGCTGGCAGCGAAGCTGCTTCATCAATGACACCCCGGGAGCGCGCAGCGGCAGGGACGCGCCACCTGGAGCGCGAAAGCGAAACGTGGTGACGTTAACGCGGCCGAAGCCTGGTGACCAGAGGAGGCCCCCCAGAGGCCTCCAAGGGTCACAGGCCGGAGGTACCCACAACCTGTATTCCCGTATGTGCGATGTTTGTCTCCGCCAGCACGGATGGACCGGTGCACCCAAAAGCACGGAGGTTCGACAGCGGATAGGCCGGCACACCCCAAAAATGAATGGATCGGTACATCTGAAAGCACTTATTGGTTTTATCCCATGGGGTGGAATACCCGCAGGGGCATGCACCCATAACCCACGACACACGCCGCAGTAGAAAGTCCCAGCCCCCCGCGCGCAGCTGATGGGGCGGCCCCAGCGGCAGTGGAGGCTTCCAGAGGTCCTGGCAGGGAAGCCTGGAGGAGGGAAGTAATGACGCGGATCCGCTCGGAGGGGGAAGGCGGGAGGAGGGGGGAGCGGGGGGGGGGAGGGGGAAGGGCGGAAGGGAGGGAGGGGGACGGCGGTTAGACCCATCCTTAGAGAAAGGCGGGGGGGGGAGGGGGAGGAGGAGGGGAGTAGGCCCAGCCACACACCTGCGCCCCAAGTGGCAGACGGAGGTGGCTGGGAAGGTTTTACGCACCCGTCCTTGGAGAGCTCGGTTAAGGGGCGGGGAGCGGGAACGACCTCATGAGTGACGCCGCGGCGGCACATGTGACACCGCGGCGGCACGGGTGGAACCGTCACCCTTGGTATACTGGTGTCCCGGGTTGGCAACTGACGTCACAGAGTGTTAGATGACTGACATTGACAGGCACCGTCAGCCGGCAGGGGGCAAATCCCGTTCACGGCCCCATGGAGGAATGTGCGGAGTTGGTTTTGTGGTGTATTGGTTGACTGGTGCATGAAGGTGGAGGTACGTTTGGGCCCCTCCCTGCAGCCGTCTTCGTTGGCCGAGGGGCTGCAGGGAGGTTCTCGGCCCCCTCCATTGGCTATTGACGCCGAAAAGTGTTGGTGCATTGGTGCGCTGGTGGGAAAGGGCGACCCCAGCGGCCCCTATGATGGCAGCCGCAGGGGGTGTGAGGCCTATGATGGTCCTCACTGGTGAGGCCTATGATGGTCCTCACCGGGGTGAGGGTGGGGGGAGACGGCAGGAAGTCGACGCGGATGTCCGGCAGCAGCGTCCTGGGGGGATACCTGAAAAAGGGGACTTGAAAACAATGTCTGTCACCCGCCTTATGTTCCAGAGGAGCCCCGTACAAAAAGCAGAGGCAACGAGAGAGAGGGAGAGAAGAGAGAGGGGGAGAGAGGGAGAGAGGGAGGAGGCGGGAGAGAAGAGAGAGAGGGAGAGAGGGAGATAGGGAGAAAAAAACAGAAGCAGAGACGAGGACAGATGTGCACGCCTCGGGGGGGTCGGCCCCCGGACCCGGAAGATACGAAATACACAGATTTCGTATCCCAAAGTAGCTGGCAGCGAAGCTGCTTCATGACACCCTAGGAGCGTGCAGCGGCAGGGATGCACCACCTGGAGCGCGAAAGCGAAACGTGGTGACGTTAACGCGGCCGAAGCCTGGTGACCAGAGGAGGCCCCCCAGAGGCCTCCAAGGGTCACAGGCCAGAGGTACCCACAACCTGTATTCCCGTATGTGCGATGTTTGCCTCCGCCAGCACGGATGGACCGGTACACCCAAAAGCACGGAGGTTCGACAGCGGATAGGCCGGCACACCCAAAAAATGAATGGATCGGTACATGAAGAGGAAGAAGGAAAGAGGAGGAGGAGGAGGAGGAGGAGGAGGAGGAGGAGAAGGAGGAGGAGGGAGGAGGAGCGCCCGTCCTTTCCTCCACTCCTCCGACCCCCGCCCCCCCCCCCCCCCCCAGGCGGCGCCGCCAGCGCCCAGCCGCTCACAGCCGAGTGGGTCTGCGCGCCCCGCCTGGCGCCTGGCTGGCGCGGGGAGGGGGGGGAAGAGGAGGAGGAGGAGGAGGAGGAGGAGGAGGAGGAGGAGGAGGAGGAGGGGGAGGAGGAGGGGAGGAGGGGAGGAGGAGGGGAGGAGGAGGAGGAGGAGGAGGAGGAGAGGAGGAGGAGGAGGAGGAGGAGGAGGAGGAGGAGGAGGAGGAGGGGAGAGGAGGAAGAAGAGGAGAATGAGGAGGAGGCGGAGGAGGAGGGGAAGTGGTAGGAGGAGGAGGAGGAGGAGGAGGAGAAGAAGAAGGAGGCGAAGGACCATCTTCGGCTCGGGGGCGTGCAGGATGCTGAGTGTTCCGTGGCAACTCGTGGGAGCCTCCCATACCATCTCGTCGGCTCCTGCGAGTCGACGCAGGTCGACGCTGAATCGACGCTGGATCGACGCTCATCGACGTCAAATCGACGCGAACCGACGCTCAAGCGGCGCTAGCTCATCGACTCCCCGACGCCAATCGACGCTTAAGACAGAATCAAGAGGGCACACCGGGCTCCCATGATCTGCCACCGCACGAGTGCGACTGCGCGCAGGGGGCCGCCCGCCTGGCGTATCGGACTTCGCGACCTCGCGCCCTCGCGGTGCGCGGCGCGCGATCACCTTCGCGCCCTCGCGCTGGGCCCTGCGTAGCATGGTGTTTGGATTCTCCTGGCCTCGGCAGGGAAGCGTGCACGTCATGCCCGAGCCCAATGATGGCGTTGGCCAGGCGCAGTGGTGGCGTGCAGGTGCCTTCTGTGGATCGTTGCAGAGCAGATGAGGAAGAGCGAGATATGAGGATCAGCATTCGAAGCACCCCCGTCAGCAGCTGGCAGGAGCAGGATGAACAGACGAAGTTGCGAGCAGGGGCAGGATCGGGAGAGGGTGATTGATGGGGAGGGGCGACCGATGCAAGGCACATGCCATCGCGCAAACAATCGCGTAGGCGAGATGTGCCATAAACAAGGACACACAACATAAGATTGATGGGCTCGCGGGGTGCACGGGGTATCGCGGACGTGACCAGCTGCTGTACAGTGGAGGCCAGTCCACAAGAAACCTCCCACAAGAACCCAACCCTGAGACCTCAGGAAGTCCATTGATTTTGGGTGTGGGAACGTCACGCTTTCCATTGCAAAACCATCGGAACCCAAGAAACCCAAGGCACCCTGGAGGCACGCAGGGTGTTTCTTGGCATGGGCCTCCACTGCACGAAAGGGCGCCGCAAAGAAGAAAACTCGCGACTGACAGCTCTGCCACTCAGCAGCACGCTTGACAGGCGCCTCGCCTCCGGACCCCGGGCGGCCCGCGAGGCCACGCTGCAGCGAAGCACCAGTGCCCTGCGGCCCACGGGGCAGCACGGCCATCCTCGATGCCACCGGCTTTCCACGCACTCTTCGGGCCACCGGGCCTTGCGCACCGCGCCCCGGCGGTGCGCGACGCGCGGGCTATCTTCGAGCCCTCGCGCCGCAACCCTCGGAGAAGGTGGCCGCTCTGGCCGAGACCGCGACGCGCGAAGGGCGATTATCCTCAGCCTCCTCGATCTCCTTCCTCCTCACTCTCTCCTCCAGTCCTCCTCCATGAAACCGCACCCTCGCGCGCGCGGAATGCGAGATTGCCGCGCTTCGAACGTATCCCTATCCCTAAGATTGACACGCCAAAAGGCGATGACAATTTTAGGGATTCGCCCCCCCAAAATAGGGGAATCCCTAAGATTGGCATCGTGATGAGGAGGTGCCCAGCATAGGGATAGGGATATGTTCCAGGCTGGTAAGCTCATCTCCGCGCCCTGGCGCCCCATGTGCGGGAGCAGGGGGCCCCGATGGCGCATGATTGGGGTACCTCTTCGGCCGCCTTTGGGCGGTCGGACACCCGACGGAACTCCCCACACTGTGGGGTCACCGCACAGTCTTAGGGGGGCCCAAGTTCCCAACACGTGCGGTCACCCCGAATGAATTACCTGGTTTCCAAACCATAACTCGGGCCTCCGGCGGCCGTTCGGGAAGATCCGGGCGGGCATCTTGGGTGCCTCTTGGGCCGTCTTGTGGCGCTCTTACGCCTTCTTGGGGCCCTCTTGGAGGCCTTTTGGGCCGTTGGTCTTGGGGGCCTCCTGGGCCGTCTTGGAGCGTCGGAAAGCCGACAAGGCGAGAACGTCAAAATCCTTCAACAACCGACAGACAATTCGCGCAGCTGCTGGAACGCATCCCGAGGCAGGGAAACCCGCAGGGGCTAACGAGAACACCCGAAAAAAACCCGAATCCCCACCGACTCACCGAACGGCGCGGCCACCGCACAGTTTTCGGGGACTTCCAGTGAGGAGGGCGTCCAAGGACGGGGTGTCGCAAGTCACGCGCGTGTGCGGCCCAAGGGGGGGCCAAGGGCCAAGGGACGCATCGGGGGGGGGGCCAAGGGACGCACCGAAATCAGAGGTCCACGACGTTCGGAAAGAGATCATGGCCCCGACCATGACATCAATGGATCGAACGATGACATACACATACAACTTCGGAGGTCCGCGCGGACCTCCGAGTCTTTATATGTATGCCATTATTCGTTCCCCTGGATCTGCCCTCCTTCGGCTGGCGCTGCAAAGCCAGCGTGCAGCATCGACCTCCGAAGAGCACGGCATCCCCACTGCGAGGGCCCCCTCTGTGCACGCTACTCCTCCAACAAGGCTCCTTCGGCGCACGCCGTCCCCTGTGCGGAGGACAGCGTGTACGAGAAGCCGGCCGGCGGGGCCACATCGCACGCCATCTTTGCAGCGCCACCCGTGGCCATCAGCCCCCTCTTTGGTCGCCTCCCTCGAGCAGGGGTTCGACGACAGGACGGATCTGCCCCAGGACGGCCTTCTTCTCGCCCAAATCCACATGAAACGCGCCACGTCTTCTTCGTTGTAGACTCGACGAGGAAGTCAGGCTTGGGGTAGATCGGTTCTGTAGTAGATCCCCGACTCGACTCCTGGGAGGAGGAGGAAGACGAGGAGGAGGAGGAGGAGGAGGAGGAGGAGGAGGAGGAGGAGGAAGAGGAGGAGGAGGAGGAGGAGGAGGAGGAGGAGGAGGAGCGGGAGGAGAAGGAGCAGGAGGAGGAGGAGGAGGAGGAGGTTGAGGAGAGGAGGGAGGAGGGAGGAGGAGGAGGAGGAGGAGGGGAGGAGGAGGAGGAGGAGGAGGAGGAGGAGGAGGATTTTTTTGCATGGGACCATGCTGCAGCCCACATGCACCACTCAGGGTGGGCGAGGCCCTGAGGGAAATCAGCCAACGAGCCGTGCCCGACCGCACTGAGCGGTCGGCACGGTATTCGTCCGCGAAAGAGAGGTGGGTGTGCCTGAGCGCTCCGCGACACCAGACAACAGAGACCTACCTCTGAGTGGCCCCTCACAGGCACACAGGGACCAAGGGGACCCTGCTACACCTGGACAAGGGCCGATCTGAGGCACGGCAGGGCACAGTGCCACAGTCCTCCTCACGAGGAGCAAGAAAAAGGGGCCCTCGACCCAGGAGGACGCACGACAAAGAACCCACCAGAGTTAGGCGGGTAGCAATGCCACAAGCAGGATCCTGCAAGTGGAATGTGCCTCAAAGCCCGCTGGCCCTCGACTGTACAAGAGGACAGGCGGAATTCAGCCAGGCCAAGGCTGCGAGCGCGTTGGGGCTAGGAGCCTGAGCTCCTGTCCACAGCAGCACCTCCAACAAAAGACAATGGGGCGATAGCCCTCGAAACCCAAAGAGAGGGCCCCACCGCACGAAACGCACGCGTGCACGCGCACGAACAGAGTGGAGGGCCAGGCGTTGGGGCCAGGGACAACTCACCTGGCCACAGCATACGCCATTGGAGCGACAGTCGGGATAAATTTATCCCCGTGCTCCACCTAAAGAAAAGTTCACCTATGCGCGCACCTTCCCCCAGAAGTGGGGTGCCTGACACACGTGCGGACACGGACGAACCAAACGCATACGAAAGGCCAACAAAAGGACGACGAGCCTGCCCCAGGTGCTGATGCGCCTGGACGACAAAACCTCGCCCCAGGTGTAAAGCCCACATTCACGAAACAAAAAACGGAGAGACGCACAAAAAATGAAAGACGACCACCCACACAAGGACGACGAGGCCTCCTGCCCCTGGTGCAGCAAGCGCCAGGACGACTGGAGACCTCGCCCCAGATGTGGGGTAGAGCACGGATGCCTGCCAAAAGGGCCAGACGCATCGGGCCGTGCTAGGAAGAAAGGGCGCGCAGACAAACCTTAAAGATGGCAAAACGTGTTTAAATCGACAGAGACCCCACACTTTTTCGGATGGGGCCCCTTCCTCAACTTATTCCACGGGTTGCTGTGTGTGGCCACTTTGTCTGGCTCACACTTCTTGTCAAGGTTCCTCAATTAGCCCCCCCGACGTCATATACCCACACTTGTGACAAATACAAATGAAGGACCCGTCAGAGCAATCGAGCAGCACGCGCACGCGTCCGAGCGCACGGAGCCTGGCAGGTGAAATTTTCAGGACAGCATCACACTTCCCAGCAGGAAGCTGGGTCGAAGGCATGCCGCGCTTGCCTCGCAGACACTCAGCACACTGCCAGTAGGTACCCACCCAGCTCCACTGATGGGCACACATTCCCCCCCCCCCTGCTGACGCTCCACAGGGGGGCGAGGAACACGCTGGACAGTGGGGCCCAACACTAAGCGGGGCCAGAGAGGAAGCAACTTGGCCCCTAGTCGGCCGACGGCTCTGGCAATAGCAACCTCCTGGTCAAGGCCCTCGAGCTCGGCAGCCGACGGCATAGGATGCAAGAGGACCGCCTCCTTGGCCGTCTTATCAGCCCAATCGTTGCCTTGCCGCAAATACCGATCCCGATCGTCGGTGGCATCACGGACGTCTAAATGGGCCTTGACCTTTTCCAGCTGCACATTAGACCAGTGATCCTTCAAATGTTGGGCCATGCCACTATACATGCGCTTGTCCGAGCACATCTCAGGCCACGGCAGCTGTGCAAAGTCCACACAGCCCTGGCAATCAGAAAAAATCGTGGATGGGCCCGTCGCCCACTGCACAGCAACTGACATGGCGTGATACTCAGCAGGCTGCGGCGTCTGCGGGCACGGCGCCCACACTGGACCTTTCATTCGCACAATAGCATTCCCCGTTTCTTTGGACACAACCACAATCGCCCAACCAGCGCAGTTCAAATCGGCAACTTTGTAACGGGTACAGGAGCCGTCCACGAACATGTCCCCCTCGAAACTCCTGACAATGTCGCCCTCCTCCTCCACCCAGTCCACCTTGATGCCCCCCTCCGCGAGGGGCTGCGGGAAGTTAGAGGGGCGGGGGAAGACGCCATAGCAGGCCAAGTTGTCATCCGCCTTAGTAGCCCATTCCTGGATATCCTGACGAACTAACTGATCACGCAAAGCGACTACCTCGGGGAATTTGCCTTCCCAGAGGCGATGTCTAAGCGTGTCAAGGCCATCACCGCAGAGAGGGCACAACGTAGAAGACAGCACGTAGCCCAGACTGGCCGCCCGTTGGCGGGTGTAAATCGCCTGGCAAAAAAGAGCCCTCATACAGCCTCTCTGAAAGGGGGTGTATTTGGAGCTGTGGAGGTAGCTGAGGACGGGTTCAACACAAGCTCTCCCCTTCATATTGAGCCTGGCCCCCAGGTCCCACTCGAGGCCCCTCAAGACAGCTTTACGCAAGAGCGTGCGGATCATTTGGGGGGGGAAACTCAGTAAGCTTGAGCTCCTCCCCCAAATCGGCGACCAGGATCCCGAAGGCAGGCGCCGTCCAGGAAATGCGCTCCAGAGACTTCCGAAGAGCCGTGGCAGGCCCCGAGACACTTCGCCACAACGGGGATTCCCCCTCGAAGCCAGCCTGCCAAGCAGCGCGGAGCTCAAGCAGAGACAAGGTGTGCCGATACAACCGATGATGGGCCCACCAGACCTCCTTAGACCAACGGATAATGGGAGCAACACTCGCATACCAACACGGCTCACCGTGCGCAAGCAACAAAGCGGTCAACGATCGGCCCTTGGCCGACGGCTGCAGAACAGATCCAGCCTGTCGCCGATACGTCAAAAGCTCGAAGTCAGGCACCCCGTGGACCTCGGACCCGAACAACTCCGACGCCAAGGCCCCAGAAACAAAAACGTTTCGGGCAACACGGCCCCCAATCGTGGGCCGCAAGCGGGCCGACCGAGCGACGAACCCCACGGTGTTCCTTTCTCGTTTTTTTTATGCTTGGCGCTCCGTCTCTTGACTCGACGGGGCCGACCAGCACAATCATCGACCCCGATGTTCGGCGCGGACGCGACAAGAGGTCCAGCCAGCCCTCCAAGCACGGCGGCCAGCTCGCGTCCCAGCGCCTTAGAAGAACAAATCAGCGACCGCTTCTCTTCGTCTTGACTAAGCTTAACCCCCACCCCATCCTCTAAGACCGAATACAACTGACGAGCAACTTGCGGCAAGCTGGCCACGGTGTATCCCTTAGTACCCGTGGCGCTCACCCCTGAATCGTCAATGTACAACTTAAAGTGCACCTGGGGGGGGGGGGGGGGGGGATCCCGAGCTTGTCCAGACCCTGAATGGCATAAACCCGAATAAAGGTAGTGGCGAACGTGCATCCCGCAATAATTCCCCCCTGGGCCCAATAGGGCCCATCCACGGACCCGTTAAGGACGAAAACCCGAGCCTGGAGGTACATGGCAATCGCCAGCCGAGCGATAGCCATCGGGAAATGCATCTGCCTGACGCGCCACAGCAACATTTTCAGGTTAATGGTTTCATAGTACTTGTAAAGGCCGAGCAGCACCGTAACCGCTTCGTCTTTAGACAAGGTAGACGTCTCCGCACGGACCGCCTGCCTCCAAACAACGCCCTGAGCCCCCTCAAAGGGGCCCGCCGCAAAATAATCACGAGAGTGGGTGAATGCCCACTGCTGGGCCAGCGGGCGCCTAACCTTCCCATGCGCACGGCGCAGGGCGCAGAAGTTCCCGATGGGACGGAACCCCCCGCTCGCTTTAGGGATAAGGGAAAGAAGAGTGACGGAAATCTGGACAGGGATCAGGGCCGCATGCTCCATAAAAGCAAACAGGTCCACGACCGCACGCAGCGACGCGTCACTCATCAACGAGAAGCGCTTGATGTGGAAGCCATCCACACTGACAGAGGTATTGTCCTTAAACCTCCTAGAAAAATCCCTTATGGCTTCCACAGGCACGGGCGGCAGAGGCGGGGGGGGGGCACCTCTCCAATCTCGAGCCAACTCCCCGTCCCTCCGCCCCCCCAAAGCTGAGAAAACTTGGAAGCTTCCGCTTTGAGTAAAGACAAAGGGTCCGCAACCACCACCCCGTCCAGGGACAAGGTGGCGGTGGGGGTCCAAGGAGAGGCCCCCTTGGAGACCAGGTGCACGCGTCGGGCCCCGCGATGCGCTTTGAAAAGAAGCCACTCCCTCCACTCCTGGTTAGCTTTCTTCCTGGATCCCGCCTCCACCTCCGACAGAACCACTTGGAAGGTGCCCACCAGGTGGGTAAAACGGTCGAAGACGGGCCCGTCCTTGGCCCCGTACATCGGCAGCTCGCGAATAAACTCGAGCAGCGCTGACAGATAGCTGGCAGCTGGCCCTAAGTACTGCGAACACTGAGGCGGCGACTCCAAGGCCTGGGGCACCGAGAGGATGCCCGACTGGCTGCCCGCAGACCAAAAGCCTTCGAAGTTACAAAACATGTTGACCAGCCACCTGCAAGCGAACAACTCATTCGACATGCTAGAGGCTCCTTGAGACGCATTGACTTTTTTGTTCAAGATGGGCCTCCAAACCATCTGAGGGGGCTTCCCTCTCGAGCCCCACACGGGCAAGACCTTGCCAGTGGCCGCGGACACCTCGCGCCCCGCAGCATTCGCCCAAAGCTTATAGGCGCGATCGAGGGCCTCTTGGGCACTGTCCCAGTCCCCCTGCCCCACCGCAGCCCTAGCCGACTCCAGCACCTCGTGGACCCTCGCAGGCGCGGGAACCGCCTCAAAAACCATAGCAGGGGCCAGGGGGCACGTGGGGAGCGGCGGCGGTCGCCGAAAGGCCAGGGCCTGGAGTCGGCCCAGCCTGGGATGCAACTTCACCTGCACGGGCGAGTGGGGGGTGAGGCTACACTCGCAGATCACCTGGACTTGGCTAACAGCCTTAGCAACACCCGATGAGGCGATACAAAAATCGAACTGCTTAAGGCCAGCCGTAGACTTGCAGGTATGCCCGTCGGGGATCAAAAACTGGATTTCACCTGGCCTACACCCGAGGCCGCCCGAAAGCAGCGTGGACGGCTCCAGATTGAAATCCGCCCCCAGGAAAAAGGGTAACCCAGGGCCTGCCCCAAGGACAAACACGAGCAAAGCAAATCTATATGTTCGCCCGATAAGCCCTGACAATCGTAGAAATAGGCGGACATGATGGCCAGCTGCGTTTGCCCAGGGATGTCCACGATGCCCACTAGCGCTCGCCCGGCAACAATTTGATGGCCAGAATGCGGCGCGGACAATCCCAACGCCTCACGCACGAACAGCGCCACTCCGGCAGAGGCTCCGCCTCCACTAGCCGTCACTGCCGCCACCCACAGGCTCTTCCACCCATGGCGAATAGCCCACGATGATGCAGATGCCAGCTGGTGCTGCAACTGCTTATGCTCCTGCATGACCACCACGTCGGCGGCCGTCTTCTGCAACCAAAGCTGCCCAGATCCCCAACCAGAAACATTACAGGTCTCGATAACTGGTGCGAGCTGTTCCAGCGGGAAAGCGTCGGCCTCCAGAGGCCGCAGCAACTGCTCCTGAAGCCTGGGTGAGGCACCAGGCATGAGAGGCCCACAAAGCTCCAAAAACTTACGAGGAGGGTTAGGGTCGCTACGCACGAGGGCCGACTTGGCCCAAGCCAGCGTGCGACGAACAGCTTTCAAAAGAGAAGGGCGGGCAGGTCGAGAACCGTCGGCATAGGCGTCAGCCTGCAAACTCAAAGCACGGCGACCCGAAAAAAAAATGGAGACAGCCCCACCGACTGCTCCTGCGTTCAAACCCAGATTCTCGAACAAACCCTTGGCAAATGGTGGGGAGGAGGAATAAGGTCGACCCTCTGTCGACTCCAAAAAGTTGTCAGAAACGCAATCTGCCGAAGACTCATGACTCAGAACAGGTACACCATGTATGCCTCCCTCGGGAGGCAGGAATCGCCCTTTCTTCCCCCCCTCAGGCCTCGGGACCTGCGGGGGGGGCTGCATGTAACACCCGGTCAGCACGAGCCCGAACGTCACCTGGCGCAGCCGCGGGATCTGGTGGGCCGTCTCCAGCCGGCGCCGCCGCGGGCGCAGCAGCGCCCTCACCTCCTTGGCCAGGCGGCGCAGCCCGTGCGGCTGGAGAACTGCCACTCCCTCCACTGGGCGCACCTCCAGGGGTAGCACCTCCCGCAGCGTGAGCGTCATCTTGTTCACCCATTCTGCGACGCTTTGCCTGTAGACGCTTGAGCTGTTCTGCCTGAGCATCCTTGAACGCCTTTGACTTCGCAGCAGCATCGCCGAAAAGTTGTTGCACCGCAGCCTGGATACCTTCTTGGAGTTGTTCCAACCTCTTGGTGTCCTCACGCTTATCTTCGTCCGAAAACTCGTACTCCTCCTCGGCCGCGAGTAGGCTGTCCAAGCAGATGAGCAGAGTCTTCCCGCTGAGGAAGTCGTCAATACTGAGCTGTGGACCAGGCTTGGGTTCCTGTCCACACCCCGCGGATGACTGCAACTGGCTGACGAGCGACTTGTGTTTCTCTTCGGCCACCTGCAACTCGGACCTGAGGGTACGAACACGGTCACGTTGCTGGTCCAGCTCGCCCTCGAGACGCTCGAAAGTGGTGAGGCTCTTCCCGACTTTGGCCTCGAGCGCACGCATCTCGTTGAAGGCACGGTTGACCTGGTGCTCCAGAGGGACCATGGTCTTGGCCTCGTCGTTCTGGCGCTGAATGCGAAAGTCGAGCTCCTTCTGCCACTTCTCAGCGGCCTCAGGGTCGCCCATACGACGCAACCCGTCGACGAGCCCACGCAGCTGGTCGATGTCGGAGAGCTGGGTCCCCGCAGGCGGGGTGCCACCCCCACCAGCCATGAACTGAGGGCCAGGGCGACGAGGAAGGCCATCAGCATGAAGACACCCAGCGGGTGCCCACGAACCAGGAGGCGCGGGACCTCCCGCAGCAGCTCCCCACACCCCTTGCGGCTGCGGCCATGGCTGGTCCATCCTTGGGGTCGCACGCCAGGCCCAGCAGTTCTTGCACTGCTGCCGTCCTTGTTTATTCTTCTTGCATCCACATGAACTGCACGTCCAAGTGGATCCTGGTGAATAGTCCCAGTGTCCCCAATCGTTCTCGAGAGATCGCGCCGTACGCCATGGCCAGCTGGCAGCCCGCGTAGGGGCAGAACGCTGGGCGGGCCCTGGCGGCGCCATGGCGGAAAGAAGCACTGGGCGAAAGAAGGTATCTTGTCAAATCACTTGGCTCGCAGGAACGCGTGCGCTTCTGAAAAACGTCCCTGCAACGCAACTTGGCGCAGAAGGGCTTGAGCCAGAATGGCTACGGGAGGAGGAGGAGGAGGAGGAGGAGGAGGAGGAGGAGGAGGAGGAGGAGGAGGAGGAGGAGGGAGGGGGAGGAGGAGGAGGAGGAGGAGGAGGAGGAGGAGGAGGAGGAGGAGGAGGAGGAGGAGAGGAGGAGGACTGCGCTTGGGAGCCCTTGACGCTCGCGGAGCTCCGGGCGGGGAGGCGGCCGGAGCGCGTCCGAGCGAGGCCGCCGCGGCCGCGGGCGCGCGCGCCCAGGGCTGCGGCGGCGCGGACGCGCGCCCAATGCTCGGGAAGGGAGGGGGGCCTCCTCCTCCTCCCCTCCTCCCCCTGCTCCTCCTCCTCCTCCTCCTCCTCCTCCTCCTCTTCCTCCTCCTCCTCCTCCTCCTCATCCTCCTCCTCCTCCTCCTCCTCCTCCTCCTCCTCCTCCTCCTCCTCCTCCTCCTCCTCCTCACGTATGACTCTATAGCCGGAAATGCGATCAAGAAGTGCATCACTCAGGAATCCTGGGCCAGATTTCCGGAAGCTTCTTGAGGCTAGCCTGGGCCGAGCGTTCGTGCTAACGCCGAAGGGGCGAACGCGCTCAAGAAACTGTGCCAGCTATCGGCAAGCTGGTTGAGAGACGCGGCAAGTTGGTTGAGAGACTGATCTGCCCCAGGACGGCCTTCTTCTCGCCCAAATCCACATGAAACGCGCCACGTCTTCTTCGTTGCAGACTCGACGAGGAAGTCAGGTTTGGGGTAGATCGGTTCTGTAGTAGATCCCCGACTCGACTCCTGGGAGGAGCAGGAGGAGGAGGAGGAGGAGGAGGAGGAGGAGGAGGAGCAAAGAGGAGGAGGAGGAGCAAAGAGGAGCAGGAGGAGGAGGAGGAGGAGGTGGAGGAGGAGGCGAAGGAGAAGGAGGAGAGGGAGGAATGGGGAGGAGGAAGGGAGGAGGAGGAGGAGGAGGAGGAGGAGAGGAGGAGGAGGAGGAGGAGGAGGAGGAGGAGGAGGAGGAGGAGGGGAGGAGGAGGAGGAGGAGGAGGAGGAAGAGGAGGAGGACTGGCCCCTGAGGCCCAACACCCTGCTTAAGAGAGGGGGGATGAGGAGGGGGAAGACCAGAGGAGGAACGTGCTTCCGCGCTCTCTCTCTCTCTCTCTTTCTCTCTCTTTCTCTCTCTCTCTCTCTTTCTCTCTTTCTCTCTCTCTCTTTCTCTCTCTCTCGCTCTCTCTCTCTCTCTCTTTCTCTCTCTCTCTCTGTCTCCGTTGTTGCTCGGAATGGGACGGGGGGAGGGCACGGAACAGACCGCAGTCCAAGCTGCCGCGCGCGTCGCTGCCGTCCGGCCGTGCGCTCCGTCATACGAGTCGGACAGGCGCAGAACCGGATCCGTCAGCGACACACTGTGGGCCCAAGTGCCCGTTGTACTTGGCAGCGGCATCGCTCTCAGAGAGACACTGTCTGCTCTGCGGCACATCGGTGTAGCTCGTCTGGAACACCGTCTTCCCGATTTCCTCCAGGCGCGACCTGAGCCTGGAGAAGACGTGCGGATACTTCTCCTTGACATCGGTGTGCTCTGTTGGATCATCGAAAAGATTGAAGAGGCAACCCGAAGGACAGCCGGCGTCCCTGTAATTCTTGGTGCCGTTTGGATGCAGCGGTCCAGTGAAGAACCCCAGACCGTGCTGCTGCCCGAAAACCACTTTCCAGCGCCCGCCGTCCGCAATGAGGGCTCCCTGGTCATACCTTGAGGTATCCATAACACCTTTGGTCGACGATACGCAATCGTCAGGGGCGCCACCAACGTTCGTGCAAAATGCCAATGCGATCTCGTCTCTCGCAGACGCGCTGGCGTTCGGCGACGTGATGAAGGGCCACTGATCTACACCGTCGATCCCTGGGACGCCACTCCCAGGAGACCCATTCTGGATCCGCTGGGAGTCGTCGACAGGGTCCACCCCCACAAGCGCCGAGAGCGTCGCGTACCAGTCGGCGATGTGCATCAAGCCTGTGTGCACCTTGCCCCGAACGGCAGGGGGCACGTAGCCGCCGCCCACGAATGCATTGGCGCGGACGCCGCCCTCGAAATCGCTCGTCTTGCCGCCGCGCGGGGGGTAGTTGTTGCCACAGCTGGCGCCGCTGGTGGGGGCGCCGTTGTCCGCTGAGAAGATCAGCACCGTGTCGTCCCAAAAGCCTCGCTGCTGGATGGCCGAAGTGAGGTTTCCGATGCCCTCGTCCATGATGCTGGCCGTTGCAGCATATGTCTGCGCGCACCTGTTCTTGATGCTGGGGTCGCGGTACTGGCTGGGCACCTGATACGGCTCATGCGTCACACCGAAGCGCACGTCCAGGTACAGGGATTGGCCAGACGACTGTGGGTCCTACCTGTCTAGTGCAGCAATTGCGTGTTGCGTGTCCCGGAATACGGAGAAGGTGCCATTGAGGCTGCTATCGGCGGGGCCGTGGTCGCGCCACAGATCCACATACTTGGGCGAGTAGCCGTCGAAATCCGACTTCTGGGTGTAATGATCCTCCATACCCTTTAAGAATCCCAAGTGCGAATCGTAACCGCGATTGATCGGAAGGTTCGCAACCGATCGCGCACCAGAATGCCACTTTCCGAACAGGTGCGTCTGGAATGGCGGATCGGCCTGCTTCAACTTCTGCGGCAGCGTGGTCATGCGAATGTCTGCGCCGGAGGTAGACATGAGCGAATCCCTCGAGCCCTCTGGGCGTAGGTAGTTTAAGGAGTTAGTTCTTCCAACCTCCTCTTGCAAGAGGGCCCCCAGAGGGCTCCAAGAGACCCCCACAGGCTTCCAAAATTGCCCCAAGAGGGCTCCAAGATGGCCCCAGGATGCCTCCAAGAGGCTCTCAGAGCGTGGCTGCATGCTGCTACACATTCCTGATCAGGGCCGCTCGCCTGGTGACTGTTTTTTGGATGGGCTGGTGGTGATTTTTTATTTTTACGGCCGCAGGCGGAAGCGCCAGCGGCAGGCGGTCACGGTCGGGCTGTGGCCGCGACAAGCGGGGCGGGCGCGCGCGGGGCCGCGGTCAGGCGGCAGGCGGCAGCGACCCAGGGCGTCTGCCAAGCGTACAATCCAGGGAGTCTGCAGGGCAGCCCCTGAAAGAGACATGCAACGGCGCATCCAGGAAGTCTGACACCAGGCACCGTGGAGGCCGAACGCAGCCAAAATGGCGCGAGCGTTCCCAACAGATCGAAACGACCAAGTGGGAATCGGATTCGAGCGGGACGTCAATCCAAAGTCTGACGGGTAGGCACAGACTGACTGGTGGCAAGTCCAGCAGGATAAGCCCAAACGGCGACAGCGAAGACCCAGGGCGTCTGAGCCAAGCGTGCAATCCAGGGAGTCTGCAGGGCAGCCCCTGAGAGAAACATGCAACGGCGCACCCAGGGAGTCTGACACCAGGCACCGTGGAGGCCGAACGCAGCCAAAATGGCGCGAGCGTTCCCAACAGGCTGGTGGGGATACGCAAAACGTCAAGAATTCGCGTTGTTGTTCTGATTCACGTGAATGGGCAGGCGGCCGGTCAGCAACGAGGACCGCGTCGGCGAGCAGTACTTGAACACGTAGTGCCTGTCCAGTCTCGCCCCAGACTTCGATAGCCTGTGCAGGTTCGGCGTCCTCGCCGCCGCGTTGTGGGCGTCCATGTCCAGAGGGAGAATCATCTGCACAAGCGCAGACTCTTGGAGCTCTCGTGCCAGCGCTGACCCCCCCCCCCAGGCGGCGCCTGGCGGCGGCACATGGCGGCGCTTCTGGCGCCGCCTCTCGCGCGCTCCACGCGCCCGGGGGGGGGGTCCAGCGCTGGCCCGAGACATCCGCGCGGACCCTCGGCAGTCTGTCTTACGGCCAGGCCCAGGACACAAGAACCTCCTTCAAGAGCGTGAAACCCTCCGCTGGTCAGACCGAAGAACACTCGAGGGTGCCCAACCCCAGGATGCACAAGAACATCCAACACACAAGAAGAAACGAGGGCTCCCTCTGCGAGCCGATCTCGATCTTATACCTCGGTCCGACCGTATCCGTATACAAGTGTCATCAATGTTCTAAGTCCCCTTCGCTCCTTCTCCTCCACCTCCTCCTCCTCCTCCTTGTCCTCCTCCTCCTTTGACTCCTCGATCCTCGCTTCTCCTCGCTCCTCCTCCTCCACCTCCTCCTCTTCCTCCTCCTCCTCCTCGCTCCTCCTCCTCCTCCTCCTCCTCCTCCTCTTCCTCCTCCTCCTCCTTCTCCTCTGTGCTCCTCCTCTTTGCTCCTCCTCCCCTTTGATCCTCGCTCCTCCTCCGCCCCGCGGTGCGCATCGGGACTTTCCCGTGGCGCCTCGGGGGGGGGGACCCACAGTCAGCCCGCAAAAGAAGACGAAGCCAGGACGAGGAGGAGGAGGGGGAGGAGGAGGAGGGGGAGGAGGAGGAGGGGGAGGAGGAGAGGAGGAGGAGGGGGAGGAGGAGGAGGAGGAGGAGGAGGAGGAGGAGGAGGAGGAGGAGGAGGAGGAGGAGGAGGAGGAGGAGGAGGAGGAGGAGGAGGAGGAGAGGAGGAGAGGAGGAGGAGGGAGGAGGAGGAGGAGAGGAGGAGGAGGAGGAGGAGGAGGAGGAGGGGAGAGGAGGAGGAGGAGGAGGAGGAGAGGAGGAGGAGGAGGAGGAGGAGGAGGAGGAGGAGGAGGAGGAGGAGGAGGGGAGGGGGAGGAGGAGGAGGAGGAGGAGGAGGAGGACGAGGAGGAGGAGGAGGAGGAAGAGGTGGAGGAGGAGGAGGAGGAGGAGGAGGAGGAGGAGGAGGAGGAGGAGGAGGGGGGGAGGAGGAGGATCTCCCCTTCTCCCCGTCCTCGGGGGTGACCCACAGTCAGCCCGCAGGAGAAGACGAGGCCAGGACGAGGATCCGCCTGCCCCCCCTGTGGGGCCGCCAGCCTGTAGCAGGGGTGGACCTAAGTGGTGTTTTGGCGGTTTCGTGGGCCGTTTTCGTTTCGATGCCGTTTTGCGTTAAAGGCGGATTGGAGACAAAACAAGGGACAACGAAAACAAAACGAACACGAAAAGCACCGTGTAGGTTCAGCCCTGGTGACCCACAATCAGCCCGCAGGAGAAGACGAGGCCAGGACGAAGCTGCTGCTCCTTGCGCCAGTTGCAGCTTCAAGTCTCCAATGTTAAACATCCTGCTTCCTGCTTCCTAACATAAATATCAATGGCTTGTTGGAGTCCGCGCGAGGGAGGGGAACCCCAAACCGGCCGGTGACCACCCCCGAATCGCGTGCTCTGAATTTCCGCCGGGGGGCGTGGGACACGTGCAAATACTTAAGATTCGTGCCCCCCCGAGGCCATACCCCCTGGTACATTACTCAATGTTCGCGTTCGCGACGCCACAAATCCTCGTAAATTACTCGATGCTTGCGTCACCGAGGCAACAAACCCTCGTACATTACGCAAGAGTCGCGTCCCCGAAGCCATAACACAGGTTAAGTTACGCAATATTCGCGTCTACGAAGCCAGAAACCCTTGCAAATCATACAATTCTTGCGCCCCCGAGGCAACAACCCATCGTAAAGTACGCAATGTTCGCGTCCCGAATGCATAAATCCTTGCCAATTACACAAGATTCGCATTGCTACGCCCAAGAATGCTCCAAGGCGCCCGAAGATGGTTCCAAGACGGCCCGAGAGGGCCTCAAGAGGCCCCAACAACGCTCCAAGAGGCCTCCCGAGAGAGCCCCAAGAGGCCAACATCGTCCATGTTACGCAAGTTTGGGAGGAGATTGTCTCTCGCATGCTCGGCTCTCCGGCGCTCCAAGACGGCCCGAGAAGCTCCCAAGACCGCCCAAAGACAACCCAAGACGCCTCCAAAAGGGCCCCAAGGCGGCCCAAGACGGCTCCAGGATGGCCCAAGAAGCGCCCCGAGAAGCCCCCGGGAGGCCCCGAGAGGCGCCCAGGACGCGCCCAAGAGGCCCTCCAAGACGCCCAAGATGGCCTCCAAGACGGCCCTGGAGCACCCCAAGAGGGCCCCCAGTCGGCCCAGAGAGGCCCCCTAAACAGCTTCCGACGGCGTCAGACGGGCCAGGATCCCACCAAGACGGCCCAAGATGGCTCGAAGATGGCTCAAGACGGCCCGAGAGGCCCTCAAGAGGCCTCCCAGACGGCCCAAGAGGCCCCCAAGAGGCCTCCAAGATGGCCCGAGAGGCATCCAAGAGGGCCTCCAGGAAGGGCCCAAATCATTGATGTTCCTGAAGTGTTCGAAGGATTTCAGCATTTGCTTATTTTTGGCCTTCCGACGGCCCGAGACGGCCCAAGAGCCCCGAAAGATCACCCATGAGGCCTCCAGGACGGCTCCAGAACGGCCCAAGAGGCCCCCAAGACCGCCCCAGAAGGTCTTGGGCCTCCAAGACGCCCAAGATGGCCTCCAAGACAGCCCTGGAGCACCCCAAGTGGGTTTCAAGTCGGCCCAGAGAGGCCCCCAAGACGGCTTCCGACGGCGACGGGTCGGGAATGCCCCGAGACGGCCAAAGAGGCCCCTGAGAAGCCTCCAAAGGCACCCAAGAGGCCCACGGAGGCTCCCAAGATGCCTCCAAGAGACTCCGAGGAGGCTCCCAGGAGGCCCCAAGAGTGCCCCCAGAGGCTCCCAAGATGCCCCTCCTCCTCCTCCTCCTCCTCCTCCTCCTCCTCCTCCTCCTCCTCCTCCTCCTCCTTCTACTCCTCCTCGCCTCCTCCTTCTGCTCCTCCTCCTCCTACTACTACTCCTCCTTCTCTCCTCCTCCTCCTCTGCTCATCTTCCCCAGCATCCATCCCCAAGTGTTCCCCGAACGGTTTCCACAACGGTTGAGGGAACACATCGTCCGATAGCTTGCCAGAGCTCTTGCCACAACGCTCGGACATGTGGGCGATTTCAACTCCTCCACGCGTTCCCCGAAGGCTTTCCAAACCGACTCGGGGAACAACTGGCCCGATAGCCTGGCCAAGCTCTAGCCCAGCTGTCGGCCACATAGGCGCTTTCACAAGGGCAGGGGGCGGCGGTGATTCGCCGTAGGCGTCTTCGACAACGCCAACGTCTCGAAATGCGCTGATGATTCCTATCCGCCCCCGCATGACGTTCCCAGATGCGCCAAGGCAGCGCCGAGACGCGCCGACGCGATTCATATCCCATTATGATAGAGATGGGGCCGGCGACAGGTGGCGAAGCCCTTACGGATAAAATCGGGTGAGGATGAACCCAGAATCTCTGAGATCTGGCGGCTCTGGACGATGTCTCAGGCGCCGCGGCCTTCCCAGAGCGTTCCACAACGCTCTGAGAGCGTTTCAGAACGTTTTGGAACGGATTTATCCTCGTCCGAGCCCCGTCCGAAATGAGGACGTACGAAAAGGATGTCACCACGCCAAATTTAACCAGATTCGACCCAATATCAACCCCGACGAGGCGGGATTCAGTGAACTACTCTAAGGGGCTTCTGTCGGGCTCACGAATATACCAGCGCCGATGCAGCTGCCAGCCTCACCCACTCGATGATGTCCTCCCAATGTCGACGCTTCACTAGCCGCACGTAGTCGCCCGCGACGACCACGGAGATCACCGCGGATTCCCTGGAGCGGCGCTGGGGCCCCCTCCCGTTCTGGCGCGCTCCGCGCGCCAGGAACAGCGCCGGAGGCGCCGCCAGGGCGCCTCCGGCGCCGACCTGAGAAATCCGCGTGGAGCTCCGACAACTTGCATCTTATGCAGTTTTCCCCCTCTCTGAATGTCGGCGGCGAGCCCAAGGGGGAAGTCAGAGGGGGCGGGCCTTCTCAGAAGGCTCGGAAGGTCTCCAGCCTTCTGAGAAGGCTTCTGAGCATCCTCCGAAGACAGAGACGGCTCCTGAGAAGGCCAGACCACTTCTGATAAGCCCTGGCCCTTTCTGAAAAGGCCCGCCCCCTCTCACTTCCCCCCTGGGCTCGCCGCCGAGAATGTCGACGTTCCACCAGCCGTAGTCGTCCGCGACGACAACGACGATCACCCGCGGAGGCGGCGCGGCCACAGCGCCGAGGAGGCCGCTCGCGAGCAGCAGCGGCCTCATCCTGTGCGCGGCCTGCCCGGCCCGCCTGCGCCAGACGCCTGCGCCCCCGAGGTGTAGAGAAAGAAGAACTGGCACACCCGCGAAGCAAGATGGCGTTGAGAGTATTGGATCTCCGCCCACCTTCTGCAGGCAAGAAGGGAACCCGCTCGACACCTGAAATAGAGAGGCGCCTAGAACAAATCGATTGGATTCTTGGGATCCGGACATACCCAGACCCCCGACGTCGTGATTTTTTGACAACGTCGACCCCCAAGGGTCCGGACCCTTTCCCCGGGACCGCTTTTCATCCTGAGTCGTTTTGTTGACAGTCCCGAGGCCCTGGAAGGGCCCCCGGAAGCCGAAAATAGCGAAAATCCTCGCGTCGCGATTTTTTCACAGCGCGAGGAGGTCTGGGGACATATCTACCTCGAGCGACCGGTGGGCAAACGCAAACGCCAGGGGCGGGGCCGCCAGGGGGGGGGGCCCCAGCGCCGATCCGAGTATTCCGCGCGGAGCTCCGACAGCTCATGCTCGTGCCGTTTTTTGTTATTCGTTTCTTCCTTGTTCTATTCTTCGCCGCTTCGAATGCCCTGAACCGAAGCGGGCACGGAGCGGGAGAGAGGGACGCGGGCACCGCACATGAGAGAGAGAGGGAGTGAGAGAGAGAGAGAAGGAGAGAGAGAGAGGGAGAGAGAGAGAGAGAGAGAAAGAGAAAGAGAGAAATAGAGACAGAGAGGAGGAGGAATATAAGGAGGAAGAAGAGGTTGGAAGCGGAGGAGGAAGGGGGGAGGAGGAGGAGGAGGAGGAGGAGGAGGAGGAGGAGGAGGAGGAGGAGGAGGAGGAGGAGGGCGAAGAGGAGGAAGAGGATAAATCATTGTTTTAAGCCGCGGCGCAGCATGCAGCCCGCGCGCCCCTCAGGGGATGGCGAGACCCCTGCGGCAAAAACGAAACCACAAACCGACCTCCAACAAGCAGGCTCGAAGTTCATACCCGCGCACACAGGCTGGGCGAGAAGAAACAAAAGGTGAACTCGGGGCAACCCCAGAACAGGACCCGACCCCCGACCCCGCCATCTGATCAGACAAAAATGGAGCAGGTCCTTCATTGCCTAATCGGTGTCGCTGTCTCCGCGGTGACGAACGGTGCGTGTTGGCTCTGGCCAGCGACGCCCAAGATTCTCAGGCAGGCTCGAACTGGCAGCTGAGAGGAGGCTGGGCCAAATCAGCCCAACGCCTCTCGTGGGCATCCTCCTCGTCCTCCTCCTCCAAGGCCTGGGGGGGGGGGCTCAACAGAGGGAGCGGGGGCCTCCTCCTCCTCCTCCTCCTCCTCCTCCTCCTCCTCCTCCTCCTCCTCCTCCTCCTCCATATTGGCCCAGAGGCCAACAAAGACCGTGACGTCTCCGCGCTTGGGATGCCGTCCCCTCGCGATCTGCCTCCAGGCGTGCTTCCAACCGTGAGCACCAGCCTTCGGGATCGGCTGGCAGGGCTGTCGGAAGCCTCGAACCTGCCCGCCTCCAGTGCAGAACATGCACTTGAGGCACACAACAACAAATCTGCAGTCGGAGGCGTCGAGAAACAGCATGCTGTGCCCCAGAGCAGAAAACCCAGGAGCGTCCGCGCCACGAATCCCGACGCCCAGCGCCGCCACGGTACAAGCTCGCGGGCGGTTCGTCGGCTGAACGTGATCCACGAACACATCTAGAACACTTTCAAAAACGTCCCGTCCAGCTGCAAGCGTGCGTCGGATCCTGCTCTTTGCTCACAGGAGCGGCAACAAGAACCCTCTGCACGTTCGGCCCTAAATCGAGCCGCGGCCAAAGTGGTACGAGCTTCTCGGCCAGAATGCCCACAGCTCTAGCAACAGCCAGCTTGCAATCTACATCCTCGGCTTCTGTGCTGTCGGGCTGTGGGTGGATCAACACAGCTTGCTTCGCCGAAACGTCGACAGCATGTTTACCTTCACGCAAGTAGAGATCCCAGCTATCTTCGGCCCCTTCGATGGACTGGTGGGCCTTGACTTTGTGCACTTTGCACCGCTGGGAAAACTCTAGACAACATTGAGCAACTCCAGCGTACGCACGCTTGGGAGAGCATTGCTCTTCCCACGGAAGGGCATGAAATTCAACGCAGGCTTTACAGTTAACGAACAACTCGCAAGGACCACTCGACCACTGCAGCGCGATCGAATGAGCGTGAAACTCAGCGGCCTGCGCCGTCTGTGGACACGGGGCCAGACTGGCCCCCGCACTCTAACGATCTCGAGACCTGTGTTACGATGCCAGAGCGATAAGGCCCAACCCGCACGATCGAGTTCGGGGATGACCCTCTTGCTGCATGACCCGTCCGTGAGTCTATCCCCGACGAAAGCGTTGTCGAGCGTGGAGTCCCCGCCAATAGGAGAAACCCATTCGACCTGAACACCACCCGACTGAAAAGGGCGAAGGAAAGACTCGGCTGGGTGGTTGAATACTCCGAAGCATCGTCCTTGTCATCCGCCCACCTCCTCACCTTGTCCTTGTACAAAGCCTCCCTCTTGCTCGACAACTCCACACATTGCCATAAACGATGCCTTAGTGTGTCTTCCGCGTCGAAGCACAGCGGGCACAGCGTGGACGTTATGACGTAGCCTAAGTCGGCAGCGCGCTGCATAACAAAAATGGCGTTACAAAGACCTCACACAACCGTTATGAAAAGGATTGAGCCGAGAGCTTTGGAGCCATCTCAAAACTCCATCGACGCACACCCTCCCGTTCAGGTTAAGTTTGGCCCCCAAGTCCCACTCCAGCCCACGAATAACCACTTTCTTGAGAAGCGTCTTCAGCAGCTGAGGCGACACCTCAGTAATCACAGGAGGAGGAGGAGGAGGAGGAGGAGACGGAAGGGGGAGGAGACGGAGGGGGATCGGGGGTCCCGAAAGCCTTGCGGTGACGGACCGCGGGGTGGCCTCGAAACTCTGCGAGACCTCACCGCGCGGTCGGTCACCGCGCGGCCCTGGGACCTCGGAGGCTCCAGTCGCCCGAGACGTCCGCGGAGAACGGCCCGAGTCCCGAAACCATGCGGTGACCCGGAGGCCCCACCTCGCCATCGCTCGGACGTCCACTCCCCATTTGTTTGTCGGCTTCGCGCGCGCATTCTTCGCAAGATGATCCAGGATGCTCCTCGATGGTCCTCGCCGAGAGGAAGTGCACACGTCCGGGCGATGCCAAGCCACTGACTCACCACGCGGTGGGATCGCCACACCGTCTTGGGGGGCCCCCGAGAGAAGGGGGGTCGGCGCTCCGTGGCCTGGGGCACATGTGCTGACGAGGGATGCCGGGGGTCGTGTCAAAAGACGAATAAGACGAAGAAGAAGAAGAAGAAGAATAAGAAGAATAAGAAGAACGAAGAAGAAGACGGGGCCGTGCGCCGCGGCCACGACATCATGGCCCCAACCATGGGAGATCTGATGGCCCCGACCACGATATCCGCACACTTTTGCGTCGCGGCGGCCGCGGGGGCACGACATCCGCACGCTCGGGCCCAGTTTCCGTTCTCCCCCCCCCCCCCCCCGTGTGGCGACCCAGCATGGCACGGATGCCAGCCGCGGGGCTCGGAGCATCGGGGTCGAACGGCGCACGTCAGAGGGGCGGAAAGGGGGGCGAGGAGGCGGCGGCGGAGGGCCTGGCAGCCGCGCGGAGCACGTGGCCGCTCTGCGCTGCCGCCTGGCGCTGCGCACGCGCAAGAGGAACACCAGGGATCAGCGGAACAGGAGGGGATACGCAGAAGAACGGCAACGAGAGCGATGACCCACATGGGAATGCACCAGTGCACAAGCACGGCAAAACCCCATCGCGAGGTGATATGGCGCCGCCCGGTGTCAACGCGAAGTGACGAAATCTGTTCCAGCGGTGCATGCGCTTTTCACGCGCGATTGTTTTGGCATGGCGTGAGCAAGCGATCTGCATTGCCAAAGGGGGGAGGATCGTCGGCAGCCTGCGCGCCTCGAATGTAGACTCGAAGAAACCCGCCGCAGGTGCCGATTTTTAGTCAACGCAGCGTGGGTGGGTCGCGGGTGGGTCGCAAGTGGGTCGTAAGAGGGCCGTGGGCGAGGACGACGACAACAACACAATCATTTTAAGACTGTTCGCTCTTGTCTGCTCGCGTGCCACTCACCACGTGCATCCCAAACTCTCGATACCCACCCACTGTCTTCGTTTTCGATCGTACCCCAGTTCGGGGCATGTCTTCTCTACCTGCCACGTGTAGTTGGCGCAGCCGCTGAAACAGGGAAAGGACGGGAGGAGGGAAGAGCTAAGAGGCAGGGAGAAGGATGGAGCACGACAGAGATCTGCAGGAGGGTTGGGAGCAGGAGTACAAGCGGCAGAACCAGACGGGCGGGTCGGACGGGCGGACCCTAACGGGCAGGTAGGGCGAGCGGGCCGGGGGTACATACGGCGCCGCAGTAAATTATGAGGAAATGCAGCACGAGAGCGGGACTCCTGCATCACCTTCGAGGAAGTCCCGCGGGAGAGTGCAACTTTGAAAGTAGGAGGCGGGAGCCGTTGTTGTTGTTGCTGCTGCTGCTGTTGTTGTTGTTGTTGATGAATGTGCATTACTAAACAATTATTATTGTTGGACCCCCCCAGGCGCCCTGGCGCACTCGCCTCGGCGCCGGTTACATTTTCATTGGAAATGGAGCTCACGCTCGAACGGTTTTGGGGGGGGCGCCAAAACTGGCCCCCCAACAACAACAACGCTCCCGCTCGAGACTTCCTCCTTTTTTACCCAGAGCCAGTGCTCTTGCCCGCCGCCCAAAACCGCCGCCCCAACAAAACCAACTCTCCCGCTCGCGACTTCTTCCCGTTTTACCTTGGACTGGCGCGCTACTCTTTCTCTCATCGGCGCCGCCCCCAGCAAGAATAACGCTCCCGCTCGAGACTTCCTCTTTTTTTACTCAGAGCTGGTGCTGTCGCTCGCCGCCGAAAACCGCCGCCCCAACAAAACCAACGCTCCCGCCCGAGACTTCCTCCCGTTTTACGCTGGATTGGCGCTCAACTCTCTTTTGAATTGGCGCCGCCCCCAGCAAGAACAACGCTCCCGCTCGAAGCTTCCTCCCTTTGTCCTGAAGACGGTGCTGTTCCTCGCCGCCGACAGCCCCCGTCCCGACAAAACCGCGGCTCCCGCTCGAGACTTCTCCCCTTCTTGCTCAAGGCGGTGTTCCTCCTCGCCGCCGACAACCGCTGTCCCAACAGAACCAGCGCTCCCGCTCGAGACTTCGTGTTGTTTCACGCTGGGCTAGCGCCCTACTCTCTTCTGCATTGGCGCCGCTCCCAGCAACAACAGCACCCCTGCTCGGGACCTCCTCCCTTCCTATTCAGGGCCAGGTCCTTGCCTCGCCGCCGACAGCCCCCATCCCCACCAAGCCAATCCTATCGCTCGCTACTTCCTTGTGCTTTACCCTTGGCTGGAGTTCCACTGGCGGTCTCGCATCGGCGCAGCAGGGCGCGGGCATGTGTTTTCGAGGCGGGATATGTTGAAATTCCTCGGAGGAGATGTTTGCAAGACCTTTTTGGGCGGGAGATCTGGGACTGGGAATAATGGACCCCCGCGGTAGAACAATAATCCCCCATGATGGGGATGTTTATCATGATGGTCGCATGCTGCGTGTGGAAGCGTCGCGCATGAGGGTAGAATGATTGTTGTTGTCTTTGTAAACGGGGGGCCAACAATACAGTTTGAGGACCAAGGCTTTTCCTTATAACAAACAGGGTGCTGGCCCCGGAACGCTTGAATTGATAAACATGATATGCGCGCCGAAGGGGGGATCAACAATAATTGTTATTTTGAAATGAGAACTCAAGAAGAATTCGCAACGCGGATCCCAGCTTCAGCCACGCACTCTGATCACCATCGTGTCGCAATGGGCGCTCCGGACGAGCTTCGCACGTGTGCTCCGGTGCCGTGTCCACCGTGGCCCGTGGCGCCCTTCCGTACAGTCGGAACTAGGCCAGAAGAACATCCCTGAAGAACATGAGTTCCTCCGTCGGCCAAAACAAACAGAACATCCAAGGGTACCCTCCCCAGGATGCACCAGAACACGCAACGAACACGAAGAACACTAGGGCACCCTCCCCGGACCGACCTCGATCTCATACCTCGGTCCGACTGCACTCCTCTTGGGGCGCGGCCGAATGCCAAGGGACTGAAAGCCTCCGAGGGTCTCCGAGGGCCGCCGGAAGCGCCGAAGCGCCGCCGAAGTGCCGCCAACAAGTGCCACCGCAAGACCTCCGACGGCCGCCGAAGGGCCGCCGAGGGGCCGCCGAGGGCCACCAGAGGCCGCCGAAGTGCCACCGAAAGGCCTCCGAGGGCCGCCGAAGGCCGCCGAAAGGCCTCCGAGGGCCACCGGAGGCCGCCGAGAGACCTCCGAGGGCCGCCGAAGGTGCCGCCGAAGGCCGGCGAAGGGGCCGCCGAGGGCCGGCGAAGGC
This sequence comes from Prorocentrum cordatum, assembly GCA_963575745.1. Lineage (NCBI taxonomy): Eukaryota > Dinophyceae > Prorocentrales > Prorocentraceae > Prorocentrum > Prorocentrum cordatum. Next base: position 88,170 of record CAUYUJ010017081.1, read on the forward strand.
GCCGGCGAAGGTGCCGCCGAAGTGCCGCTGCTGGAGTGCTGCCGAGGGGCCGCCGAATGGCCAGCGCGAGGACGCCCAGTGGCGAGGGCCACCAGAGGCCTTCCAGACGGGGCCAGAGCGGATGGGGTCGGAGGATCGCGCCGCATCGACGATGCATCCTTGATGCATCGGCGACGTCGGCGTAAAGACAGTCGAGCTCCACATCGAGCCGCATGGCCGATGCCTCGGCGATGTGGCGCGATCCTCCGACCCCAGCTGCGGGGCCGAGAGCAATGAGGCGACGTCGCTGTCGCCCTGGCCGACGTCGTCCTCGTTCTCGTTCTCGTCCTCCTCGTCGTCGTCGTGGTCGTCGTTGTCCTTTTCCTCCTCCTCCTCACCTCCTCCTCCTCCTCCTCCTCCTCTCCTCCTCTTCCTCCTCCCCTCCTCTTCTCCTCCTCCTCCTCTTTCCTCCGTTCCTCCTCCTCCTCCTCCTCCTCCTCCTCCCGCCTCCTCCTCCTTCTCCTCCTCCTCCTCCCTCTCCTCTCCTTCTCCTCTTTCCTCCTCCCTCCTCTCCTCCTCCTCCTCCTCGTCGTCCTCGTCGTCGTCGTCGTCGTCGTCGTCGTCGTCGCCCTAGTCGCCGACCGCGGCCGCGGCGCGCCTGCAGCGCGACCAGCGCGCGCCAGCCCGGCGGCGGGCCTCCGCTGCTGCGAGCGGGCCTCCCGCAGGCGCCGCCCCGCGCAGGCCTCCGCACGCGGCCGGCGGCGGCTGCCGCAGGCACTTGTGACTCCTCCTCCTCCTCCTCCGCCTCCTCGTCCCGCCTCCCTCCCTCCTCCTCCTCCTCTCTCCTGCCTCCTCCTCCTCTCCTCCTCCTCCTCCTCTTCCTCCTCATCCTCCTCTTCCGCCTCCCTCCTCCTCCTCCTCCTCCTCCTCCTCTCCTCCTTCCTCCTCTTCCTCTTCCTCTTCCTCCTCTCCTCCCGCTCCTGCCCTCCTCCTCCTCCTCTCTCCTCCTCCTCTCCTCCTGTCGTAGTCGTCGCCCTCCTGCGCTGCCTGCCCAACTCCTCCCTCCCCTTCTCCGCGTCCGTGTCCTCGTCTCGTCCCTTCTGCGCCTCGTCTTCTTCTTTCTCTTCTCCTCCTCCTCCTCCTCCTCCTCCTCCTCCTCCTCCTCCTCCTCCTCCTCCTCCTCCTCCCCCTCCTCCTCTTCTTCTATCCTAGTCCTTCCCCTTCTCCGATTCCTCCTTCTCAGCCTAGTCCTCCTCCTCCTCCTCCCTCCTCAAACCTCGTCCTCGTTCTCGTCCTTCTACTCTGGCTCCTCGTCCTCCTCGTCCTCCTCATCCTCCTCATCCTCGTCCTCCTCCTCCTCGTCCTCCTTGTCTTCGTCCTCCTCCGCATCTTTGTCTTTTTCCTCCTCCTCCTCGTCCTCGTCCTCGCCCTCCTGCGCTGCCTATCCAACTCCTCGTTCTCCTGCTCCGCCTCCGCCTCCTCCTCCTCCTCCTTCTCCGCCTCCTCATCCCCCTTGTCCTCGTCCTCGTCCTCGTCCTCGTTTTCCTCCTCCTCCTCCTCCTCCTCCTCCTCCTCCTCCTCCTCCTCCTCCTCCCACCACTTCCTCAACTGCGCGCCCGAGTCCTGTGGCAGGAGGCGCCGTGGCCGATGACACTACTGAAAAATGGCCTGGCTGGGAGGCTCCAGATCAAGATGCCGGATCTTGCCCTCTTCAAGGGCATCAATCATCTTGCTGCCATGCCGTCGCAGCTGCTTTGTGCAGGGCTTTCCCGATGTGCAAAAACTCTGGACCCCGACTCCCCTACAGGCCCTGCACCAGAATGAGCCACAGTGCTTCGTAAACCCGTGGGTGGGGTCTAGCTGCGCAGGGTGGCCTCGGCAAACGGACGCGAGCCACTCCTGACGGGGAAGTGCTGCACCAGGTTTGGTGTGGCACACCTTGCAACAATTTCTCCTCACGCCTGTCTCGACAAGGTGCTCAGACTGACCGACGGCAGCTTCCAGGTCAGCTTTCCGTCCAGTCGCCCTCCTCGTGGCCTCATGCTGTCCGACGTTGGTTGAAGAGGCCCCGTAAATCTCTGGGACGTGTCGCGCGACGTGCTCCCCGACTGCTATCAGATGCTGTTGCACCCTAGCTGCGGGAGCGTCTCTCCAGGCTCATTACCTCGCTGATCCCTCCCGCTGGCAGCTGGGCGACCCTCGCTCCCTCCGCGGCACACCTTTCAGCACGCACATTCGCGAGCCACTGCATGTGCTGGGGGAGCTAGGGTAGCTATGTTCGCTTCAGCTTGCTCAGCTGTGAGATGCGACCTGATTCAGCTTACTGCTGCGGGGCGGTCTTGGACGTGCTCAGGCGCTCTGGGCCTGTGTGTCTCGAACAGCCAGAGTCCCCGGCCCTCGAGCCGAGCCGAGCCTCAATCCTTCGCCTCCGATGCCTCCCTCCTCTCCCGCGAGCGAGTCCCGTGCGCTGCCCGTCGAATCCGAGGAATTCAAAATGGGCCCTCGACAAATGAAGGGGCCCTGGGACACACAAATAAATACACACAAATAAAATACTCCCCATGTTTTCCCATATTCTCTGGGTTCTTGTCTTCCCCCCCATTTCCCATATTTCCAATATTTTCTGGGGAACCGACGATTAATTGTGTCTGTGTGTCTTTCACCCTCCAGAACAAAATCACATCCTTACGTGCGCAGCCGCTGGGTCCCGAACCCGTGACTCCTTCTCCTCCTCCCCTCCTCCTCCTCCTCCTCCTCCTCCTCCTATGTTGCTTCACATCAGCAATTTGGCCCCTGCTGACTTTTTTCAAAATACTATATTGGGATGAAACGCTGCCGCTGGATATATCGAACACAGTTGATCACAACACAAACGCTCCTGCGATCCCCGCCAAAATGGCAAGAAATGGTAAGCTCAGATCCGCATGGCTACATTGCAACCGAACCGCTTGACCACCATCTCGACCGAACTGGCGGAATTCGACCACGCGTCCGACAAAATACGTTCGACGAGGGATGCGCTGCACAATGCCCCGGCCACGGGCAGCGCTACGAGGGAAAGCGGGCCCTTCGATGTGTCACTTTCAGCGCCCGTGAAAGTGACACCTCCCAGGGCCCACTTAAAGAGCACCAGAAAGGCTCCAAGAAGGCCCCGAGAAGGCCCCAGGGCGGCACCAAGAGGGCTCCCAGAGGGACCCAAGAGAGGCCCCAAGAAGGGCCCAAGAGGGCCCTCCGCGGTGTCACTTTCAACGCCCGTGAAAATGACACCTCCCAGGGCCCACTTAGGGCCTCAGAAAAGCTCTAAGAAGGCCCCGAAAGGGCCATAGAGAGCCGCCCTGGGTTCAACTCCGCGTGGCGGAGTTGGAAGCGATAACTTCAATACCCTACTGGAGGCCTCTTAGGGGCCCTAAGACGGCACTGAAGAACCCCATCGGGGCTTTTTCAAAGGCAGAGGAGGGCGCAAAAAGGGGCCTCAGTGAGCCCCTGGTCTAACTCCACCTGGCGGAATTGGAAGCGATATCGCCCGGCGCCTTCATGGAGCCGCTCGGAGCTTCCAAGACGGCTCCAGAAGGCCCCAGGAGGGCCCCAAGAGGATCGAACGACGATTCCTGGAAGTGCACCAGTGAGACCCTTGTTGACCTCCGCCTGGCGGAGTTGGAAGCGACAATTTCCAGTGCCCTCTTGGGGCCTCTGGGGGGCCCCTCAGAAAGCTTTGGGGAGCACAGTGAAGGCCTTCGCAGGGCCGCGTGAGAGCCGTACCAGGGCCGCATGTGTGCGCGGATGGGGGCGACGAGTGCTGACGCTGACGAATATGAGAATGATGAGGGCGATCAAGGCTGGCCCGAAACAAATCCTGGCGCCATTGCAGGCCGCCGATTATCGGCCACGCCGCCAGGACGACGCCAAGCAACAAAACGACACCAACCAACAAACCGACACCAACCAACAAACCAACAAATCGACACCGGCCAACAAAAGGACACCAAGCAACAAAACGACACCAAGCAACAAAACGACACCAACCAACGAAACGACACCAACCAACAAAACGGCACGAATCAACAAAACGGCACTGACCAACCAAACGACAAATCACTTCACGACACCAATGAACAACGCGAAATCCACCGACCGCCAACCAAGCATAAAATCAACCGACACAACGAAACCAACCCATAGAGCCAGACCAACCACTGGATTCGTGAGTCGGGGTAGTCATGGAAGTGAGCCGCTGCAGCCCGCGGAAGCCATTATCAGTGACCAGAGCACCGCAATGCAGCAACGTCCCCGGGCGGCGGCGGGAGTCTTGGATCTCCCGCGGGGATTGGAGCGTAGCGAGTTCGTCCTGGGTCCGGCTTAGTGAAGTGAAGAATTTCGGGGTGCTTACATGGCAAAAACCTTCACTTCACTAATCTGGGGCCCCTGGAGCCCCAGGGCGTTTCAGGTCCCCTCGCTGTCTGGGTAGTCCAGGGGGCGCAGTGGCGGCTTACCAGAGGCCCTGTTCCCTAGCCTCACTTGCTTTCACCCGTGGTGCTCGACGGCCGTCTCGGAGCTGTCTTGTGGCGGTCTGGGGCAATCCCGAAGCCTCTTGGAGCCATCCCAAGGCCCCAAGGCGCCACCAATGGGGGCCCCAAGAGAGCTCCCAGAGGGCCCCGAAAGGCCTACAACAGATTGCACGTTCGCGCGAATTCTTTGTACCACTTTGGGGGGTCCCTCTTGGGGCCCTCGGGGAACGTTCTTGGGGCCCTCCGAGGGCCCACTGGGGCCCCGGGAAGGCCCCAAGAACGCTCCCAGAGGGCCCCAAGAATGCTCCAAGAGGGCCCCAAGAGGACCCCCACAAGTGACAAAAACTATTTGCATGAGGGTGCAACTTACTCGGCGCCTCTTGGGGCGCTCTTGGAGCCGTGCTGGGCGCCACTCGTGGACGACATGGGCTGGGCGACGGCATGTGGACCCTGTCGCTTGGGCCATCGGGGGTGCTCCCCAATGGGGCCACGAAGCTTGTGAGCGTATGACGGAATGGGCTGGGCGGCGGCCTGTGGGCCCTGCCTGTGGGGCCGTCGGTGTAGCTCCCCGTGGGGCCACGAAGCGTGTGAAACGTATGCCGAAATATGCTGGGCGGCGGCCTGGGAAACCTGCCGCTGGGACCTTTTTTTGGTGGAGCTGCCTATAGGGGCACGAAATGTTTGAGGGTGTCATCAATGTGGCCTGGGCGACGGCATGTGGACCTTGCCGCCGGGACCTCCGATGAGCTCCTCATGGGGACACGAAGCGTCTGAGGGGCGTGCCGACATGGGCTGGGCGGCGCACTAAGGACCCTGCCGATGGGGCCTTCGGTGGAGCACCTCACAAGGCCACGAGACTTGCGGGGGATGTGGCGAAGCAGAGACGCGGGGGAACAAGGGGGGTGTTTTGATGATGTTGATGAGGATGGTGGAGGTATTGATGATGGAGACGGCGAGAATGCTGATGATGCTGATGATGATGGTGATGGCGACGATGACGATGGACGACGACGACGGAGACACGCGGAGAGCAGGGGCAGATACGCGAAGAGGGAGGACGAGGGAGGGGGCCGGAAGGAATGACGCGGGGCGGTGTCTCTTCAAAACGAAGAACCAATACTGCAATATGGTGGGAAATTTCTGGACGACCCCCCCCGTGGAACGGTCAATGTCCGCGACAGCATCGCTGGCACTACGAACAAAATGATCGAACTCTTCCTGCGACGTTACCCGCGGGGTGGATCAGCCAGGAATGGGGGTCGAAACCGCCCCAGCGCAAAGCAAATGTACAATCCTGAGAAACCCCAGCCCACATCAACCGATCCGCAACAAGCACGCAAGCCTTTGACGACCCCAACGCACGTGACATCGCATAACGCGACGCGCCATCGAAAACGTTCGACGCGCGGCCTCGGAATGACATCGGGCTTCATGGAACGTCGAATGGACAACATGAAAAACCGCCCTGTGGGCTCCGAGTCCCAAAATTACTGATGTGAAGGATTTCGGCTCGTCGACTCCTCCTCCTCCTCCCTCCCGAACCCATGATTCGGCCGCGCGTGGTGCATCGTCGCCGGCGCGCCCTAAATGCCCAGCCGCGCTCGCCGGCTTCGCTCCACCGGCCTCGCCGTGAGGTCAGAGTGAGGACGACGAGGTCGACCGACGCGCTCGTGGGAAGTGCGCCGCCCGACCGGGGAGGGCGGGGGCGAGGAAGCCCGCTGATGGCTCGGCGGCCCTTCCTCCTGTAAGGGGGAGGCTTTGGACGCCCGGAACGGGTACGGAAAAGATGTGTACGATGCCCACCATATCTGCGGTTGTCCAGAACCGAGAGCGGCCGCTGGTGGGCAGGCGACATTCTGTCTCACGTGCATGACGTCCGCGGCGACACCGATAGCGAGCCCTGCTCAAAATGGGCAGAAACTGCTATCGGTTTTCGTCATCATTCTTTCCGTACCCATGTCGATCCTCCAGAGGGGGGGGGGGTCAATTTTACGGCCTCTGGCGGCAGTTCGGGGCGATTCGGACACCCCCAAGAACGCTCTTGGCGAGGCGCAGCCGCTGGAGAGCACCCCCGAGCCGGGAAAACCGCCAGGAACCGCCGAACACGCCTGCAAAACTCCAACCTCCGACGCCTCGAACGTGCCGCCCCGACGGCGGCATGCCAGTGATACGGGGACACCAAAGACTGGGTAGTCGAAGCCAATCTGGCAGGCCCAATCTGGCAAACGGGGGCAATCTGGCGGGGGAGCCCACGCGAATCCAGCCTGGCGAATGACCCAAATCATCCACTTTGGCCAGGCCAGATTGGCCCTTGGGACCCAATCCAATCTGACAGTCTGGCCTCCGACTACCCAGAAAGAGACACCGATGCCGCTGCTTGACGGACCTCTCCCCGGGCGCGTTCCGACCAGGACTTTGGAGGCGCATGCGGCTGTGGCGACGAAGGCCTCCCGGGAGGGGAGGCCCAGACAGGCGAAGCGGAGGGAAGGGCAGCGGTCCTGGTGCCTCTTCCTCCTCTGATGAATCCCTGCACCCCAGAATTAGGTCGGGCATGTCCCCCTACAGGGGGATTTCGGGCGAAAAATCAAAACAAAAAACTAAAAAATAGTCCCAAATGATCAAAAATTGCAATAAAAAAAAAAAGTCCCCGGACTATTTTTGGACTAGTTTTGAATTCTCCTCCTGTGGAAGGACAGGCCCGCCTTCACCCCAGAACGCTCCCGGCGAGGCGCAACCGGTGGAGAGCGTCGAGAGACCGCCGAGAACCGGCGAAAGCCGCGCCGAGGACCGACGGCGCAGAGGCCGGCACGCCGCCGGGCAGCGACGACGGCGCCCGCAGAAACCTCGAGCCCTCTGCGCCCGGACTGTGCCGCTGCCCCGCTTCGCGCCCCAGGACGCCGCTGCAGTGCGGGCGCGGCCGCAAGAAACCCTCGCACTGGCCATCGCTCGGACGTCCATTCCCTGTGCTTTTCTCGGTTTCGTGCGTGGTTTTTTCGCCAAATGATCAAGGATGCTCCTCGATGGTCCTCACCGAAGGAGAAATGCACACGCCCGAGCGATGCCAAGCGCAAGAGACCCAGCCCTGAGAACCCGTGCGCGAGGTGCACCCGAGGGGAAGCCCAGGGCACCCTGAACGCAGCAGCTCCCTCGACGGCTGCGGGAAGGCACCGCGCAGCGCGAGCAGCGCGAGGAAACCCAGGACACCCTGATGAAAAGCAGATGGTTTCTAGATGCGCGCCCCCACTGTACCGCCACCCCGTGGACCTCTCCCCGTGTGCGTTCTGGCCAGGATTCTGGGGCGAATCCGGCCACAGTAGCGACGAGGGCCCGCCAGGATCCGCACCAACGCTCCAAAAAGCGAGCCTCGGAGCTCGACCCTCTGAGCCTCTCCCTCCCTGCAGGAGGAGCTCGCCCACAAGAAACCTTCCACAAGAAACCCAGCCCTGAGACCTCAGGACGTCCATTGATTGTTGGTGTGGGGGACGTCGCGCTTTCCATAGCAAAACCATCGAAACCCAAGAAACCCAGGGCACCCTGGAAGCAAGCAGGGTGTTTCTTGGCATGGGCTCCCGCTTCGACGTTGCCCCTGAACCCTGCTTCGCCCCGCTCTGCCAGCAGCGGCATCGGTACCTCTTTTCGGCGGCGAGCGAAGGGGGTGAAAATGAAAAGGAGAAGGCCTTCTCAGAAAGCGGCGGGACTCCTCAGAAGCCCTCACGCCTTCTGAACAATTTGTTTTGTCTGTGCATCAGGCTCAGAAAACTTCTCAGAACGCCGGGGGGCTTCCGAACCTTCTGAGAAGGCCTTCTCCTTCTCACTTCCCCCCTCCCTCGCCGCCGAGTCCTCCCCCCCGTCCCTCCCTGGCCACGTCACGATTCGCGCCGCGCCGTCTGGCAGCTGGCCGTCCTCGGGCATTCCAGGGCGGCACGGGCGCGAGTCGTGACGTCACTGGCCCCCTCCCCCCGCTCCCCCCCCCCCCAGTCGCCTCCGTTCTCGCCAGGGGATGAAGAACGGTCTCTCGTCTTCCCGCCTGAAAATGCAGCCAGCCCGTATCAGAAGGACGCGCGACAAGGATGGAAAGGGCCTTCGAGCTGGCGCGGCCAACAGAAGTGGCCCAGGATGGACCGAGGAGGCAAGGATGCAAGGCTGCCCTTGGGAAGGTTGCACCTTCTTACCATGCGGGTTGGAGGAGGAGCAAGAGGAGGAGGAGGAGGAGGAGGAGGAGGAGGAGGAGGAGGAGGAGGAGGAGGAGGAGGAGGAGGAGGAGGAGGAAGAGGAGGAGCAGGAGGAGAAGCAGGAGGATTGCACGCCACTAAGAGGGGAAAGAGAGAGAGAAAGAGAGAGAGAAAGAGAAAGAGAGAGAGAGAGAGAGAGAGAAGCGGGTCCAAAAACCCTAAGGGGGCCCATCGGAGAGGACCTTTTTGTCACCACGGTGCAGCTCGGCATAGGCTGCGCACCGTGGGCCAGCGACAGAGCCCCCTTAGGAAAACTCATCGTCGAGTTCGACAGCAGCAGCCTGTCGGACACGGAACTCTCGCCCGAGCTCACGGGCCTCCACCTCATTCAGCCCGAAAGCCTGGAGACAGTCCGCCATGCAGAGAGTGGCGGTTCCCGAAGACTGCTGGGCTCTCGAAGTCCAAATCGTTGGCTGGGACCCCAAACCTCCGACCTGGAACCGAGGACCGAAAAGCTCGCGAGCCAGAGCCCCAGGAGATCTCGGGGGCCCCAGCCGTCGCGCCCGATTCGGGTGCTTGCGCTTTAAAAAACTCGACGTGTTCTTCTTACCAGGGCCGACCAAAGAGTGAGCCGAGCCCTGGCATCCAGAATGCAAGCCCCTGGAACCTGTGACTGTCGTTGCGTAGCTGCCACAAGTGGAGCAAAAGAGGAGGGGTGGGTGATCCCCACCCTCCTCCGAAGACTCCACAGGAAACTCCAACAGGCAGTGGCCCCCCGCCTTCCACGGCTGCGTGCCTTCGGACGCCCTATCCAGGAATCTCTCCAGCGAGGCGGCAGCCGCAGGGTCAGGGACCGCCGGGGCCTCCGCACGAGGGGGGGGGGGCGCAGCTGCCTCATCTTCGGCCCGAGCCCACTCGAGCCGAGCGTCGTGGTCCGAGGGGGGATCCAGGGAAACCAAAGACAGGCCCTGGGCACCTACATTGTCGTGGACCCCCAGCTCACTGCAGTAGACTTCCGCACGCGTTATAAACTGCAACACCTCACGGGCCAGGAACAGGCAGCCCTTGGCCAGGAGGGTGTCACATTCATCATGCTGGACAAGCGAGGCCCCCAGCTTGGCCAGCCTATCAGCACCATGGTTACCAGTGCGCTCGAAATCTGACAAGAGGCCGTCTCTGACATCCTTGGCCGAGGCGCGAGCGGGAATAAACCTGGCCCCCTCAAGGCCCCCCGAAGCCCAAGACTGAATCCAGAGGTGGGCCCTGGGGTTGGCCGAGGAGACCGAGCGCGCTCTATTGTTACAGCAGTCTAGCGTTCCCTTGCAGTCAGAGTACAGAGTGACATCGCCAGCGCGCAGCTTCGAGACGATAAAAACACTATAGTCCTCGCCGTCACGCGCCACCTGATCAGGCAAGGTGGCTGGGGGCACAGAACCACACACTCCGCTATGCACCTGCGTGACTCATCGAAGACGGTGGCTCCCCATCCAACAACACGCATGGACGGGAACAGTCCATCTAGGCCTGAACCATCACAGAAACCATGCCCCTCGGAAAGCATAAGCGGCCCAACAAAGCCTCCGTCAACGCGAAACTCCGTGGAAGGATCCCAGGGCTTCCTGGCCAGAAGCTGGCGCGGGTCGGGAAGGATTCCTCGGGAAAAACGCTCTTGCAGCTCGATGCTGCAAGTCGAAACTCTGCTGGCTGCGCGCTGCGCACACACGGGAAGATTGTCGCGGCGCCAGGCCGACCTAGCCTGGCACTGAAAATGGCGATGGAACAAAGTGCCTCTCTCACCACACACCAGGCATTCTGACGCCAGCTCAGGATCATGCTCGCTAAGCCTGTGCTGGCACCAATGAGAACCCATGAGGAGTCCTCGGAGCGTACGCTGCTCTCTGACCCCCCACGGGCCACCCGTCCCAACAGCCTCGCCCTCCCCGTCGATCCTTCTACGCAGCAGCTCATTCAGCGGCCGCCAATAAAGTTCCGCGCGCCAGGCCTTGCCTGGTCCGATTTTGCCCAAGGTCGCTAAGTCCGAAAACCTTCGCGCCGAGAAACGCGCGCGCCTGGCCATGAAAGCGGCCGAGACCTGGGTCAGGTCCCAAACCTGTCCCTGGGCCTCCTGCACCGAGAAAGGTCCCTGGAAGACAAACCCGATCCTCAGGCAGGTTAAGACCAGGGCGGACACAGGGTCCTTGACCAGCGCCCAGGGTTTCGGCCTCTGGGCGACCTCCTGGGCCTCCGCAAACAAAACTGAAAGCGCGCGCTCTGACAGCCTACCATCCTTTAGAATCTGAACATACGTCTTGATCGCGTCAGCTGGGACCTGCACCAAGGGATCTCGCGGCCAACCCCTACGCGTGCACATCGAAGCCAATCCGAGCGAGGATCCCTTGGGCAGCCTCCCCTCGGCTTTGACAGCCGCAACTCTTAAACCCTTCAGCTTTCCATCAGGCAGCCCCTGGATGTTGGCCCCCCAGAGAGCCTTGGCGGTGACCCCCGCCCGAAAGATTCCACCCGTCGGGGCTCCAGCCTCGCGGAGGCTGAGGACCTTGGCCACCTTGGCCTGGGCCTCCAGGAAACGGGCCTGGTGGGTCGACACTCGCCGCCTTGCACCATCCGTCGCGCCCCCTCCAAGGTCGCGGTGGACAGACGACCTGGCCTCTTCAGGGAGCCGGCAGCACGCGGCCAGCTGGTTGGCCAGGGAGGCTGACGACGCCAAGAGCCCAAGCTTGTTCCAGGCAATTGGGAGGCCCCTAGCCTGGAGGTCCTGGGTGACAAGATTGAACGCCGACGAAAGCTCAGTGCACACCGTGGCCTGGCCTCCGATGGACTGAAAAGAAATATCATCAATGACACTTTTCAGGATAACAGTTGGGCGCGACGATACCACTCTGCGCAGCGCCGACACGAGCAACAGGCGAGCGAGCGAGGTGGCCCCCGAACAGCCAGCAATCACGGTGCCATTCGGCGAGACGATTCTGGAAATCGCCCCTTGCCAAGACACCCGCCTCGGGGAACGGTAGACCGTGCAATAGGCCCTCAAGAGGGCCTTCGGAAAGGCAACCTGTTCAGCTGCCGCAAGTAATTCAGCATGGCTGATATGCTCGTAGAATTTGCGAAGGTCCAGAAACAAAGTACCCGAAACTAAACCCCGAGTTTCCCGAGCAAATGCAGCCATAGCATTGTGAACCCACGCGCTCTTGTCGCAAGCAGTGGACGTGCTCAAACCCCAGAAAAAAGGGCGCGTCCAGCTCCCCTTCCCACGCCGCGCATCTGGCATGCCGAATCCTGCTCCACACTCGGGCCCAGAGGGGAAGGAGGCCGATAGGCCTGACCCCCCCAGACGGTTTCGCAAGAAACACCACCACGACGAGCCACAACGGGCCCACAGAGGGGTCCCGTTCCCAGGCCGTGAGGATATCGGCGAAGGCCTGGACGAGCGCGGGGGGGACCTGAAGAAGGAGCTGGGGGTGAAAGGAATCCCACCCCAGGCCCGTGCCTGGGGGAAACGACTTGGCAGCCGCAAGGACCTCCTCCGAAGTAATCGGCGGCAAGCTATCTTCGCACCTCCAGACCCAAGGCGGGGGCTCGCCAGCTCGATTATCTTTGCACCAAATCGGCAACCACTCTTGTAAAGTCTGCTGCAGTGCGGCATCACCTACTAGGGGAACAGTCACCCCTTCATCAACTTCAGCCAAGACGGGCTGGGGAGGCGCCGAGGGGCTTTTCGAGTACCTGTGAGCAACCCGGCCCCCATCCGACGACGGACGACTGCGCCCGCGACTCCCATGTCTAGCGCCCCTCAGCCGCCTCCTGAGACACACGCTTCGAAACTTCGGCCTGCAGCCAATTCACAACCACCGTTTTTTTATCACAGGCTAGCAAGCTTCTAAAAAGAAATGCAAACGTGAAACCTCTGAGTTCCCCAACCTCAGCACTTTGCAGCAAGTGGCCAAAGGCGCAAGCCTTGGCCAGCAACAGGTCACGGTCTTTGACCCGACGCATGTAGAGCATCGCCAGCCTCCTGACAGCCAGCCAGTTCTGAGTGAGGACCGAGCAGCGCTGGTTGAGATCCTGACCCCAGGCCGCCTGCAGAGGAACCTTCTGAATCTGGCAGCCAGACGACCTGCCTGCGTACCCCCTGGCTTGTCCCAGCTCATGAAGCTTGACCAGCTCGGCCTCCGCCGCATCGAACCACTGGGCAGCGGCCTCCATGGGCCTGTCCAAGTCAAAGCCGTATGTCTGGCCTCCCTCAGGCGTGACGAACCTCAGCATCTCCTCGTCCGTCCGTGCCAAGGGGAACGCCTTCGGGACGATCCGCTTCCACACCTTCGCTGCACCAGCAAGACCTTTCAGGCGGAGGTGCACCGACGAGTGCGGCCCCGTGGGCGTGTCTGGCCACTCACGCACTTCATCAATATGGTAGTCCAAGCACCTGCTGACCACAAAGAAGTCGTAACATTTGTCGTGGCAGGTTGGCCCAGGCGGCCGAACTATTGTCACCCCCAGGTGTTCGCACCACCTGGACTCTCGCAACGCTTCCGCATCTATGTTCCAGTCTCCAGCTATGAGCACAGGTAGGGGTAACGACGAGGCAAGTTCACTGAGCTGCGCCAGAAACGTGATATTCTCTCCCTTGAGGCCGATCTGCGTGTGGCCGTAGACCGAGATCACCATCAGCTGCACCCGCTCAGACAGAACCAGCCTTCTCGCACACATCCTTTCCGACGTGCACGCGTGCACCACATCAGTCGCTCCAAACGTGGCCGAAGTCAACACAGCAACTCCCCCTGACGTCGCGTTGTCAGCCGCTCCTGTCGAGGCAGCACACGAAAAGGTCGACGTGAAACCAGCCTTGTACATTGTACGCCCATGATCGTGGCCCCTCCTGCTGGGCCTGGGTCAGCCTCGTCTCCTGGAAAAGCCCAATGTCGAAAGTGGTAGCCCGAGGCCCCTCTTTGGCCCATTCCAGGAACTTGCGAGCCGTTGCCCAGGCATTACTACTAGCCGGCCGCTCTGCGGTTGATCGGGAGTTTCTGTAAATAGAAGAAGGTGCGTGCGCTTGTTGGCGAGGGTGAGGATGAGGTTCCTCCTCCTCCTCCTCCTCCTCCTCCTCCTCCTCCTCCTCCTCCTCCTCCTCCTCCTCCTCCTGCTCCATCCTTCTCTTGCCTCCGTCTGTCCTCCTCCACCCCGCAGCTCCATCATCTTCTCCTCCTCCTCCTCCTCCTCCTCCTCCTCCTCCTCCTCCTCCTCCTCCTCCTCCTCCTCCTCATTCCTCCTCTGGGCACCTCCCCCGGGGCGCGGATCCACCGGATGGATCTGTCCGGATCTGTCCGGAAACGGTGCCAGAGGCCGCTCTGGGCTCCTCTGGGCACCTCCCCCAGGGCCGGTTTTGTGAGGATGTCTCAAGCGAGGGCGCCGGTTTGGGATTCGTCGGCGGATCCACTGGATCCAGCGGATCTGTCCGGAAACGGTGCCGGAGGCCGCTCTGGGCTCCATGGGCACCTCCCCCGGGGCTGGTTTGGGATTCGTCGGCGGATCCACCGGATCCAGCGGATCTGTCCGGAAACGGTGCCGGAGGCCGCTCTGGGCTCCTCTGGGCACCTCCCCCAGGGCCGGTTTTGTGAGGATGTCTCAAGCGAGGGCGCCGGTTTGGGATTCGTCACCGGATCCAGCGGATCCAGCGGATCCACCGGATCTGTCCGGAAACGGTGCCGGAGGCCGATCTGGGCTCCTCTGGGCACCTCCCCCGGGGCCGGTTTTGTGAGGATGTCTCAAGCGAGGGCGCCGGTTTGGGATTCGTCGGCGGATCCACTGGATCCACCGGATCTGTCCGGAAACGGTGCCGGAGGCCGCTCTGGGCTCCTCTGGGCACCTCCCCCGGGGCCGGTTTTGTGAGGATGTCTCAAGCGAGGGCGCCGGTTTGGGATTCGTCACCGGATCCACCGGATCTGTCCGGAAACGGTGCCGGAGGCCGCTCTAGGCTCCTCTGGGCACCGCCCCCGGGGCCGGTTTTGTGAGGATGTCTCAAGCGAGGGTGCCGGTTTGGGATTCGTCGGCGGATCCACCGGATCCAGCGGATCTGTCCGGAAACGGTGCCGGAGGCCGCTCTGGGCTCCTCTGGGCACCTCCCCCGGGGCCGGTTTTGTGAGGATGTCTCAAGCGAGGGCGCGGTTTGGGATTCGTCGGCGGATCCACCGGATCTGTCGGGATCTGTCCGGAAACGGTGCCGGAGGCCGCTCTGGGCTCCTCTGGGCACCTCCCCCGGGGCCGGTTTTGTGAGGATGTCTCAAGCGAGGGCGCCGGTTTGGGATTCGTCGGCGGATCAGGCGGATCTGTCCGGAAACGGTGCCGGAGGCCGCTCTGGGCTCCTCTGGGCACCTCCCCCGGGGCCAGTTTTGTGAGGATGTCTCAAGCGATCGCCGGTTTGGGATTCGTCGGCGGATCCACCGGATCCAGCGGATCTGTCCGAAAACGGTGCCGGAGGCCGCTCTGGGCTCCTCTGGGCACCTCCCCCGGGGCCGGTTTTGTGAGGATGTCTCAAGCGAGGGCGCCGGTTTGGGATTCGTCACCGGATCCACCGGATCTGTCCGGAAACGGTGCCGGAGGCCGCTCTGGCCTCCTCTGGGCACCTCCCCCGGGGCCGGTTTTGTGAGGATGTCTCAAGCGAGGGCGCCGGTTTGGGATTCGTCACCGGATCCAGCGGATCCAGCGGATCCAGCGGATCTGTCCGGAAACGGTGCCGGAGGCCGCTCTGGGCTCCTCTCTTTGATCGTCGGGTGGGTGTAAGTGCGGTAAGAGCGTTGTATATCCGATGAAATCGTTTCAAAGAAGATGTATGTAGGTTCATGCTAGTTGACCTCACATATTCAACATATATAAATTATCGAACTTCGCATTCATCTACTTAACGTTTTGTTAGATAAGTATATTCAACAACATACCATACATACTACTCACAGAACCATCCATCTTATCAACTGAGCTATCGGGTACCACTGCCAAGATATATCGATACATGCACCTCAACATACCCAACTTAGTAGCTAAGTCAGCTAAGTCGATGTGGGCTGTCCGATTCGGTTAACCCGAAATTTGCATAACTTTCTATGTTTTGCATGTTTGTTCTTGATATTGCTATGTTTCGGGAAAAAAAACCACAAAAAACGTTTTAACAACTACAACACAACAGTTTTTCAGGACAGGGCGCCGCAGGTCGACGCGCCGAGCCGCCCTCAGGACGCCTGCGGGGCGCGGAGGGGAAGGGGGGAGAGGGAGAGGGGGGGGGATCAACTATTCTTCAAACTGCCTCCCCTCGGCGGCCATCACCGCCTCCCCTCCCCTCTCCTCGTTGTCGGCGGCCAGCCCGCCCCCGCTCCCTCCTGCCGCCTTCCCTCCCCGAGCCCGCCTTCCTTCTTCGGCGGCATATCCGCCCCTCCCTCCTGCACCTCTCTATCGAAGGGCGGCGCATCCGCCAGCGGCATATCCGCTCTCGCATGCGCTCGTTTTTTTTTCCTTTTTCACGTGATGGCGAGCACATAGCCATCGTCCTGTAGTCGCCGATAAGCCGCCCAGGCTGGCGGGATCAGCTCGGCGGGCATCACGGCGACGTCGCCGCGCGGCCGCCACAGGGACGCGCATGGGCATGGCGCGCGCACCCATTCCAGGGTCTCCACCAGCAGGTAGCTGGCGGCGCCAGCCTGCGCGCAGCAATGCACGATGTACGCCTCGCCGTCGCCCAGGAGAAAATCCTGAGGGCAGCGACGCCTCGATTTTTGGGGGGGCACACGCATGTGCACCCCTAAATACCAAGGTTGGTTGCGCCGTCTGTCCTGGCTGCCGTACATCTGGCCGTCGATCGACGCCTCTCTGCTGGTCCACGTTTCAGCCCTGCGGAGGGGTTCCTCCTACTCCTCCTCCTCCTCCTCCTCCTCCTCCTCCTCCTCCTGGCGGCGAGCCGCCTCGGCGGCAAACCGCCTTCCCCTCTCCCAGCCCATCTTCCTCCACAAAGGGCATGCAAGGTTGCGCCCCGAGTGCCCGAACGTACTGTCCAGCTCTGGCGTGCGCCACGCTTTGGCGCGGGAGCGCGGCGCCTCCTTCGCTTCCTCCAGGAAGCAGGCGAGAATCGCCGTCAAGGCCGACCGCTCGAAATTCTCAGGGTTGTCGATCTCCTGCGACCTGGACCGAAGCAGGTTGTGCTTCCGCTCGAGTACGAAGGCGTCCAACCAGATGCCGTCCTCCGCAGGCTGGTCGGGGGCGTGCCACAAATAATGATGCTTCGGCTTGATCAGGGCTGGCCCGTGCGCGGCTTTGTGCAGCGCCAAGGAAATCGAAACGGCCTTGGTCCAGACAGCTATCAAAATCGGCACGGCGCCGATCCTCAGGACGTAGCCGAACCGCCTGCCACCTAAGCGCTCGAGGATGCGCGCGGGCCGACGCGGTGCATCCTCGAACGCGCAGGCCAGCGTTTGCGTTTCAGCTGCGGCCGCATGTCCTTTTGCCCTGCATGTGCAATTCGAGCATCTTCGCCATCGCCTCGAACGACCGCGCCGCAGCGTTCGCCATGCCGCTGGGACGCAGCTCTGTGTGCACCCAATGACGAATAAAAGGGAACACGGCCAAGCAATCCGACGCCTTGCCCACGAAGTGCGACGCCTTGCAGGTCGCTTTCTTCCGAGCCACGCTGAACAGAAACGCTGGCGGGTTCCTGCCGCGTCTGCCAGTCCGCCACGCCGAGCAGCGATCCCGCCACGTTCCCCACGCGTCGGGGATGACATCCCTCACCGCCTTGAGGAGCGCAAAGATTTCGACCTGCAAGGTCCCGCCGCTGGCCAGCATGGCATGCATGGGGTCCCTCACGTATGTGCTCGGCGGCGCCACCGTCCGCAACGCCTGGCACGCCACCAGAGAACGGTCATCCAGAGTGATGCCCATTGCCGTCTCCTTCGGGGGCCGGAACATCCGAAGGGAAGGAAGGGGGGGACATCAGAAGGGGATCGATGGAAATGTTTTCCTCCCTGGCTCCAGTCTCTCGATGTTCGCTCTGGTTGTCGTGTCCCGCAGCGACGCCAAATCGTCATATTGCTGCAAAAACTCGCCTGACGACAGCGGGTCAAAGCGCGACGAGTCAGCGCGCCAGAGAGGCACGAGGTAATCATCGTCGTCGTAGTCTGCAAGACATTCCGCCTGATCCAGCACAACGTTCTTGCATTGCAAGCACGGTCTCAGACCTGCAACGCCCTTGGTGCAGAATGTCTCTTTTCCAGCCGCCTCGTCTGCAATCGAGCGGTGGAACTTGGCGAAAAAGTGCACGCCGCCGATTGGCGCACCGTGCTCCGACAGACTCTCTGGCCCGAGGCACAGCGCGCGAAGCAATGCTCGCGCCGCGGCCGAGCCGATGCTCTTCTTCACGACGACGCGCAAGGTGCCGATCGGCAGCCACGCAACCTCTTTCTGCAAGAAGGATCCGAACTCGAGGAAACTCGCATACACCGCGAGCTGATTCCGACGATTATCTATCTTCAAGGCGTTGCCCACGCCAATGTCGTCGTAGTACAGCAAAAGCCTCCACGGCCGATCGCGCGACACAGGGAAACGGCGCATCGCTTCCCAAAACATTGAACTCCAGAGAGGGCAGTCCGACAGGAGCCTCGGCATCAGCCGATGCGGCAGCGCCACGCTCCATCGGAAAGGCGTGCCGAGCTTGGGCTGCAGCCGCACTGCGCTGATGAGATCGGCCACGGATGCCGTCTGCGATCGCTGCATGGCCCGAGCGCTCACGTCTATAGCATCGCCCGCGTCGTCGCCATGGCCAAGCGCTGTCACGATTCGCTCGAGCAAAGCCGCGGACACGCCGCGCAGGGCCAGACACTGTTGCAGTCGAGCCCGCTGCTCCACCTGCTTGTCCACCTGCAGGGCGCGTTTCCCCATTGCGCCGACGCCCGCGGGCGGGAGGGGCGGGGGCGGGGGGCAGCGCGAGGCCCAGCGCGGTTGAGAAAAACGAATTGCAGCCAGAGAGACGGAAGTGGAGGCGGGAATGGATCGCGGGGCGGAGTAGCCGCCGAAGGGCATGGCGGTGTAGCCGCCTGAAGGGTCGGGAGGGGCGGCGTAGCCGCCGAAGAGCGTGGGGGCGTGGGGGCATGGGGGGAGGGGGGAGGGGGGAAGGGGGTGGGTGGGGGAGATTGCGGAGGCGCGAAGTGAGCGTAGCAACGGAACTTGCAAGGGAGATTTCTTTTTCTCGCACGCAAATTCGAGCTTGAGTTTCAAGCTCGGGTTCCAAGCCGCCAGCGCTCGGAGACGGGCGCGGCTGGCGGCTCGAGCTCGGGGCGGGCGCAGCGCGGGACGGGCGCGGCGGCGGCTGGCGGCTCTTAGTGCGGGTGCGCGTGCTGCCTCCAACTCCTCATCCACCTCCTCCTCCTCTCCTCATCCTGCCTCCTCTTCCTCCTTATCCTCCTCTATCGGCCCAGCCGATCGCCGCTCAGCTCTCCCGGTGCGGCTGGCGGCAGAAGAACCGAATGCCGCCTGGGATGTCCTGCACCATCTGCTTCGACGTCTGGCACAGCATCTTGCCGCGCTCCTCGGTGCGGCGCGCCTCCTCCATCATGCGCCGCGCCTTGTCGATGAGCATCTGGCCCTTGATGCCCACGGCGCGTGCATGGCGGCAACGATTGCGCCACTCGATGAAGCGCACCACGATGGTCGCCCAGCTCCACGCACTGCCACCCGTGATGAGCTCGAAGTCATCGACGTCGTACTTGTCCGCGATGCTCGCCATGGCGGCGCAAGACCGCGAAGGGGCACGACCTCGAGCGGCTACACTTGAGCCACAAAGACTACGGATGAGGGGTGGGACGGTGGCAGATCATGTCATTGGGAAACGCGAGAGAACGGTGCGAGCGCGGTGGGCAGCAAAGGCGGCATCTCCGCCAAATGATGGCAAGGCGGCATGTCCGCCAAGGGCTTGCGAGAGTGGAAAGGCGGCATCCCCGCCAAACGAAGGGCTGCGGTGGTAACGAGTGGGGTGGCGATGGCAACGAAGAAATGTTTTTTCAACAATAATAACAATTGTACGAAATCACACACCTCGTCATGAGCGGCCCAACTGCCGCCCCTGCCAAGGAGCTGCTTCGCCTCTGCTTCGTCTCCGACCGCCAATCGATGGGATTCCCAACGGTGTCGCTGGCCTTCGCGAACCACAGCTCGCGCGGTAGGGTCTCGGGCAGGACGCGCTCGAGCAGGAGGGAGTTAGGCAAGCGCTTCGCCTCGCCAAGTGAGGCATCGGAGCGCGATGAGCAGCAAAGGCGGCATCTCCGCCAAATGAAGGCAAGGCGGCATGTCCGCCAAGGGCTTGCGAGAGTGGAAAGGCGGCATCCCCGCCAAACGAAGGGCTGCGGTGGTAACGAGTGGGGTGGCGGTGGAAATGTTGTTTCACCAACAATAACAATTGCACGAAATCACACACCTCGTCAGGAGCGGCCCAACTGCCGCCCCTGCTCACGAGCGGCCCAGCGGCCGCGGCTTATTCGGGTCCTTCTCCACCTTTTTTCAGGCCGTACTTCATGATGTACTGGGCCACCATGGGGCGCTCAGGTGCTGTGCTTCTGCGCCTCCTTGAGCATCCCCGCGATGGCCCTCGCCGCCGAGCTCGCATCCTTCTGGATGCTGATGGCCTCGTCCTGCGTGATCGTCAACGCCGCGCCGCTGTGCACGCGCTTCTGCGCCACCGCCTTCATGACTGCCACAGACTTCCTCGCCGCCTTCGCGTTCTTCACAGCCCATGACGGCACCTTGTCCGCCTTCTCATGCTCGAGGTACCCGTCCAGCGCTGTCTCGAGCCTCGTTGCGGTGCCGATCCACTTCAGCGCCAGGTTTTTCTCCTGCGTCTCCTTCTTGGCCTGCTCGGCCTTCTCCCTCGCTTCCTGTCGCCTCCGCTCCTTCTCAGCGTCCTTATCCCTTCGGAGCCTTCGGGGTTGTCCGAAAATGACAACACTTCGAGCCGAGCGAAATCAATAACCCGATCCGAACCTGAAGAGTTGAACGGAAACCGAAAGCGAATGCGAAGCCCAGGCGACACCCCTGCGTTGAACCCCCAAACGGCCTGCTCTTGCTCCTGTCCTTGCTCTTGACGCGGCTCTTGCTCCTGCCCTTGCGGCGGCTCTTGCTCCTGTCGCGGTCGCCGCGCGAGCGGCTCCTGCTGCGGTTGGTGTCGCGACGTCTGTCGCGGAGTCTGCTCCTGCTGTCGCGCCTGCCCCTGCTGTCGCGCCTGCTCATGCTGCGCCTCCTCCTCCTGCGGCTGTCAGACCTGCGCCTGCGGCGCCGCCTGGAACTGGACATGTCGCTCTCGTCGCTTCTGTCGCCCTTGTCGCCGCCGTGCTCTGCGACGCCCGTCGAGGCCGCTGCCCGCGGGCCGCTCTGCTTCGCCTGCGTCCTCTTATCGGTGTATAGCTCGTTGCGCACTGCGGCCTCCACTGTCTCGCTCCAGGCCGCCTCCAATTGCGGCCTGTACGTCCACTCCCCGAGATCAGGGTTCCACCTCTTATCCTGCACATTATCTTCAATCTTTTTCGCGTCGAAGCCGTCGTTCGCCCACTTCCTCAGCGGAAGGTACTTGCCACCCTTGCGGACGCGCTCCTCCTCCATCCGTTGGACAGTGATTGAGCTGACCACGAAGGCTTAAATGCGATCGAGGTTCGACAGCCCAGGATCTTCTGCCAGATCCTTGTAGAACTGCTGCTTGAACTCACTCTTCATTTTGGCGAAACACTTTGGCGGCCACTGTCCGAACCTCCGAGAAAGGCGCACCCCGTTCGTGTAGCACGCGTCGCACTGGTAAGTCGACTGGCCCTTCGCCCTGATCCTGTAGTTGCACTCCTTTGCCGTGCGACAGCAGCGGTTGCAACGCACGATGCTATGCCCGATGCCATGCACATCCACGAACTCACCTACCTGGGGAGCGCCTGCTGGCGGATCGTCCTGAGCTGCCTCCTCCTCCTCCGCCTGCGGCGCTGCCGCCTCGGGCGAGCGCTCCTCATTCTCAACCTTGGCTACCGCGCCCTGCGGTGGAGCCTATTCCTCCTCAAGCTCACGCTTGGCACTCTCAAGCTCATCCTGTTTTACGCCGAGCTCGGAACCAATCTCGTCGCCGCGCTCCTCGGAGCCCGATGCCGCCTCTGACGCTGCGTCGTCCGGCTCTGGTGGCAAAGCCGCTGCGCCCTGAGGAGGCAGTTCTTCGGCGGGAGCTGCGGCCGACGCAGCTTTGCGAGCCGTCCTCAACGCTGCGGGGTGCTTACCTTTGCCCTTGCCTTTGCTTTTCCCGCGTGCCTTCGGCGGCCCTGCGTCGGTCAATGCGAGCGGCGGCACAAGCTGTCCAGTCAGTGTCATCTGCGTCCCCGATAGCTTAGCTTTCCCACGGGGCTTCGCTGCGGGCTCCTTGGTCATCACTCCCTTGTTTTTCGGCCTGGCTGCTCCGAACATCACTGCCAGAGAATGCTGCTGGTGATCTTCAGCGGGCGGCGTCCCCGCCATGGCGGCGTGACCGCCTTGGCACGCGAGAAGCCGCGCGTCGCGCGCGGCCCTGATGCAAAGATGAGCTGGACGCGAAGCGATGACGAAGAAAACGCGCGGTAAGTGAGGCGGGATAGCCGCCAGCGGAATAGCCGCTTCAAAGGTGGAGGGAGGGGTGGAGTGAGGTATGAAGGGGGCGGCATATCCGCCAGCGGACTCGCCGCTTGAGGGGGTGCAGGGGCGCGGCGAGGGAGGCGGATTGGCCGCCAGCGGACTAGCCGCTCGAAGCGTGGCGGACGCACGAGGTGATACGGATACTGAAATGAATTGCGCGCAACATGACAACCACACAAAATTGACATCATGTTATCATATGTTATCATATGTTATCAGGCGTGTGATAACACCATGCTAACACATGATAACACCTGATAACATGTTATCAGGTGTTATCAGGTGTTATCAGGTGTTATCAGGCGCGTGATAACATATGCTAACATATGATAACAGCCAACGTTTTTTGCCAGTGCATGGCGGCGGCGTAGCGGCACGTCCGCCGAGTTAGTTAAGCGGAGCAGCAGGGGCGGAGCGGCGCCCTGCGCTACCGACCGCGGACGGCGCCGCGTGCTTCAAACCGCTGCCTGAGCGGCAGCGAAAAGACGGGCGAGCGCGGAAGCGAGGCGCGCTGCCTGAGCGGCAGCGAAGAGACGGGCGAGCGCGCGCAAACGGGGCGCGCTGCCTGAGCGTCATCATATGCAAGGCGATGGGGGGGTGGGCGGACATGGCGATGCAGCACATCCAGAAAATAGCCGCACTCATTCTTATGCGGATGCAGTTTTCTCCACCCAGCCCTTTTGCCAAATCCCATCCAACCGCCCACCTGTCTTATCCGCCGAAGTTCCCTCACCTTCCTCCCGCTCCGCTCGTCCACTCGCCCCCATATCTCCTTGCATTGGGGGACGGCTACTCGGCCGCCTGCGTGGCCAAAATTCACCTCGGCGTGGCGGCCTTCACGAATTGAGTGCGGATGGAGTGTGTGGGGGTGTCCTAATTTGTTCTGACACAGGGGTGTGGATTGAATTTGCGTTGGAGGAGTGGGAGGGGGGCGTGTAGGGCCGACGCGTCGCGCCGCCTGCGCGAATGAGGCTACTGATGCTGAGGCGACATCAGTGCTGCCAGCCGTGCACCTGCACCTACGAGGTCGCGTTGCGCACCAGCCAGCTCGCGAGCACGTCCTCGCACTCGGCGATGCATTGCTCCTCTTGGCGGAAAGCGTTCACCGCGCGCTCCGCTATCTGGCGCACATCTGCGTCGCAGTACGCGCGCGGCGCAACGAGTCGAGCACAGCCTGGCACTGGGTGCCGTTGAGCACCACGATGCTATCGGGCGACATCTGGCTGGCCAACGCCGTGGACATCCTCATGCCCGCCGTGGCTGACGAAGCTGCGCCTGGCGATCCGCTGCCCTCCGAGAACGCGTCCTTCAGCTGGTGCGAGCGCTCCACGCGGGATTGTGGAGGGATTGGCGCCAGCTCGACCTTCGGCGCCCCCTTGCGCCTTTTGGCGGAGCCCCAGTTGGCCTTCTCCTCCCCCCATTGGCGCCACTCCGCGAGGTCGACTTCCCACGAGTCGGCCTCGAGTGCGATAGCAGCTACCTCCGCTTCGTCCTCGCTCAAGCTGTGGTACGGCGACACGTGAAGGTGGGTCACCAGCTTGTTCCTGGCCTCCTCCACTGTCTCTCCCTGGAACCACTTGCCGCCCCTTTTGCAGCTGCTGCTCTGTGGGCACTTGAAGCCGAACATGACGGTCTTCTCGCCCTGCTGGCCTGCCATGGCGGCAGGGCGAGAAGTGCACGGCTAGCGCAGGGGCGGCGTGGGGCGCGAGCCTGTGCGCGCCTAGATTCGAGCCGATACAGCGTCCCAACAACAAAAACATACATGTGTAAGAGGCGCGGTGGCATCGCACATTTCGGATGCCAGCAGGCGGCGGCGGCGGTTTAGCCGCCAATGGAGGGCTCAGGGCGGCGTGGCCGCCAATGGGCGGTTTAGCCGCCAATGGGCGGCGTGGCCGCCAATGGAGGCTTCAGGGCGGTTTAGCCGCAAATGGGTGGCTCAGGGAAGGACTGGTGTTTTTTTCCAACCGCATAGAACAAACCCGATGCGCCGATGCTCGTATCTGAACGGCGGTTGTCCGCCAGGCGGGGGGAGGCGGCGCGTCCGCCAATGAGATAGATCGGCAACGAATAGAGGGGAGGAGAGATGAGATGAGACGAGGCGGGGAGAGGCGGCGCGTCATGACGCGTCAGCGCGGATAGCTGCAACTATCCGCGCTCGAATTACGGAAGCTATGCACCCCAGCCCGCTTGCAGGTCCACGCGATCACCCTACAAGAAGACATCTCCGCGGGCGGGCGGGCGCGGCTTCGCTGGCGGTGGTGCCATCTTGCTTTTCGGCTGCAGCCGACGCCCTGCCCTCGGCTGCACCATGCTGGGCTTCCCTGCTGGCGGCTGCCTGGTCTTCGGCGGCGGCGGCCCCATGGTCTTCGGCGGCGGAGGCGGAGCTGGAGGGTTCATATTGCCAGTCCTCCACGGCGCCTGCTGAGGCATCGTCTTGGGCAAGTTCGGCGCCATGGGCTCCCGATGCATCAGCTGAGGCTGGGGGACGTGCGCCTCGCGCACCCGCGGCGCTGCCTTGTTGCCGTGCAGCTTCGCGTACATCTCGCGCTTTGCGCCACCTCGGTTCCCCCAGCGCTTCGCATTGGCGCGCCACGCCTGGCCCTGCCACGTCTGCGGCCCGCCCATGGCGGGGCCAGGCGGGCCGCGGTCGCGGAACTTCTTGTAGTCGTACTTCATCTGTACTCCTTGAGCACGGCGAGCACGGTCTCCGACCGCCAGTCGATGGGATTCCCAACGGGGTCGCTCAGCCAGGCTCGCAGCTGCGCCCTGAACGCCTCCACCGCGCTGGGATGCGCCCCCACCGCCTCGGGGGGCTCTTCCACCACAGGCGTCGCGCCCCGCATGTGCGACGCGAGCTCCTTCACGAGAGCCGAGGGCGGGAAAGGCCGCTGCCGCGGGTCCCGCGGCGGTGACGTCGGCCCCCGCCTGCGCGGCGGCGTCGACGGTGCCCGCGGGTGGCGCGGGCAGCGCGATCGCGCTGGCTGCGCCGCCAACGTGGGCGCGCTGGCTGGCCGACTGCCGCTGGCGGAGGAAGACCGATCCCCTGCGTTGTTGTCCACGCCCGCAAGGTCGGAGAGCAACTGCATCGCTGGCCCGAACATCTCCTGCGCCGAATCGCCAAAACAGTTCGACCGAGAGCGGCCAGCCAGTTTCGCGCGCGATGCGCGCGTCCCTGGCTACCGCACGCGGGGCAACTTGTTTTGGCGATGCAGCTGCCTCCAACGCGTCGAACGCGCTGCCGCTGTCTGCCATGGCCGCGGCCGCAGTGCGAGGCGCCGAGCGCGACGCGGTGGCTGCGGCGCAGCCTCGGCGCGCGGGCCCCAGCCCACGCGTCGGCGCGAAAGGGGGGGGCCAACCCCGCGCGGGCACGCGGGCACCCGCGGGCCGCGGGCTTGAACCGAAATGGAATCGGACGCGGAAGCGAGACTTCGGGAGGAGGGGGAGGGGGTTGCCCATGGACCCATTGAAGTCTGGGAGCTCCTCGAGCCCTCGGGGGCCTCTCAGAAGGGCCCCGCTGGTTCTTGCGACGGGGTCTCGGGGGAGGGGGCAGAGTGAGGGTGGCATTGGGAACCAGAAATATAAGTGAACTGGTGTCCCTTTGAATGTGCAGGTCTTGGTTCACTTGCTTTCGTCGTTGAACGGGCGGTGGCAACGTCGGTGCCTTCGCGCGCGCCCATGCCATTCTGGGTGAACGCCTTAGCCGTTCGAGCAGTGGGCGTCTCCCCGACGTTAGTTGGCGTGGGATCCAGTGCCTGACAGCGGAGAGGGGGGCGCAGGGACGTGGCGCGGGGGCGCGGAGTGGGCCGAGTAGGGGAGGGGGGCGGCGGCAAGTCCGCCTGAAGGGCGGAGGAGCGCAAAGGGGTGGGGCGGGGGCGGCATGTCCGCCACGAGTTGGAAGGCGAGAATGCTGCGCTACAAGGCGGCATATCCGCCACGAGGCGGCATATCCGCCACGACCTTTTTGTTATCCCGAGGCCGCCCCGTTGGCCTGGAGAGTTGAAGAGTCGTAGCGCGAATTACTCGCCGCGCGCCCTGGCGGCGAGCTCCTTCTTGACCAGCTCCCCCGCCTCCGCGATGGCCCTGGCCTCGGAGCGATCGGGCGCAACGAGGCATCAGGGGGCGGAGGGGGCGTCGAGGCAGGGGCGAAAATGAAGAGAGCGCGGAGGAGGGCGTCGAGAAGGGCGTCGGTGAGAATCTGGCCTTGTCGGCCTCATCGCCCGCGATGTACTTCAGGCTGACGTTGCTGCCAGGGGCGCCGACCCTGCCGCTGCGGAACTGCACCTGGGGGGCGGAGCAACGGTGAACAGTCGCCTGAAAGGCGGCGGGCGCGCAAACTGCGACCCCAGCGGGGCTGCTGGGAATCGCCGCGCGCGCCCGACGCCTCATCGGTGGGAGGTTCAACCCCGCTCGCCAAGTTGCGTGTGGTCTGCATCTCCCACCTCGGCTTCGCCCACTTGCGCTGCTTGTCCTTCCCAGCCGCGCCGTCCGTCTTCTTGCCAGTGGGGAGCGGCGTCTTCTTAGCCACGTTGCCCGTGGCAGGCGGCGTCGTCTTCTTTGCCGCGTTGTCATTGCCAGGCGGCGTCGTCTTCTTAGCAGCATGGCCCGTGGCAAGCGTGGGGGCCTTCACCGCCTCGGCGTTCTTTTTCGTCTTGACCGCCTTCGTCCTCTTATCCATGGCCGCGACCATGGCCAGAGCCGCCTCCGTCGGGGTCTTCTTCAGAGAGCCTGCGGCGATGCCGACCTTCTCAGCCTTGGGCGGCGGCGCCACGGCGACGATGCCGAAGTCGGAGTCGGAGTCGAGCTCGATCGGCAGCTCATGCTTCTTCTGCTTCTTCGCCGCGCGGCTCTTGCTGATCGAGGCCGTTTGGGCGGCGGCGGTGCTCGATCACGGCTGACAGTCGGCGGGTTTGCCGCCATCGTGTGCCGCCAGTTGCTGCGTCGACGGCGCATCCGAACTCCCCGCCGCCATCGAAAGCTTGTGGTTCGAACCTGCTCGTTCTTGCAACGGCTCCTGCGGCTGCTGCGTCTGCGAGCGGTCGATCAGCTGGATGGCTGGGTTGGGCCAGCGGCCGCCGCTGCGCGAAAGCCCCACCTGAAATCAGGCGGATCACCGCCGAACGAAAATATTCCCCCCCCCCCCCCCCCCCATCCCCCTAGGGGGATGGGGGGGAGAATATTTCACAACACGCCCTCCATCCAGGCATCCAGAAACGTACCCCGCGCCGATCCAGGAACCCACCCCTCGACCCAATGCCAGGTGTCCCGCGGGGGAATGCGTTCTGTTATTCCCCGTGGAGCCGTCGGCCAGCGCCCAGAGAACGAATCGGCCGCCGCGATGGGGAGGCGCTGCTGAGGAGAGCCGCCGCCTGGGCCGTGGGATGGCTGCAGCCCGCCGCGGGCGGGCGCAGGCGCGGGCAGCGCGAGGTGGCCGCTCTTCTTCCCTGCACGGAGATTAATCAGCTTCGCATTCGTCACCATCTCGACGGGATTTATCTGCGGCGCCGTCGCTCCAACACCTGGCGGGAAGGCGTCGACGTACGCGATGGGGTACTGAGACTGGAGCCTCCCAGGCGTGATGGGGAGAGCCTGGATGCCATCCCTGGGCGGCGGCATCGTCGCCACGAGATTCTTGAACGAGGATTTCACTGTGGCCAGATATGACTGCAACAGCTCCCTCGTGATCTCGCCCGTCTCCACGCCTGTCTGCTTGCGCACCGGCAACAAGAATGCTGCCATATTGGCGGCCGTCGGGCAGCTCGGATGCCTCAGGCCAAGCGCCCCGAGGTGCTCTGAGAACGCCGCCATCTTGGCAGTGAAGCCCGAATGCGGCGAGAGCACGAACTCCCACAACTGAGGCGTCAGAAATTCAACGAACCCCTCGTAGTTCTGGAGCTTCCTCCCCTGCAGGCTGCCCGACGACAGAGCCTGCAAGAAGTCTCCCAGCTCGGACTGCGCCCGCCCCACGCCGCCGCCCAACGCAGCAAACTGCGCACTCTGGAGCTGCGACCAGCGCTGGGACGTCGCCGCCTGGATGCAGGCAGGAAGGTGCTCCGTCGCACTGCCGCGCGCTACGAACGCCGCCCGCGCCTCCTCCAGGCGGCCTCGAAGGATGCCCTCCATGGCAGCGATGCGGCGCGACCGCGCGCCGAGCGGAGTGCGCGACTCCCCGCGCGCGCACGCCGCCCGAAGCCCTCGGAGGAGGGCTCGCCAAACACGGATCGAGCCAACGCGCGTGCGACGGACATATCCTACTCCTGCTCTTCCTGCTCCTCCTCCTCCTCCCCCTCCTCCTCCTCCTCCTCCTCCTCCTCCCCCTCCTCCCCCTCCTCCCCCTCCTCCTCCTCCTCCTCCTTCTCCTCTTCCTCCTCTCCCTCCTCCTCCTCCTCCTCCTGGGTGAGGGGGAGCGCAGGGGGGAGAGGGTGTCGAAGGGGGGGCGGGGGAGGGGGTGCCGAAGGGTGCGCGGGGGGGAAGAAGAGAGCTATGGGGGAGGGTGGGTCAAGGAGAGGCCAGGGAGGGGAGGGGGGAAAGGGGTGGGCGGCTTGCCGCCGAGGGGGTGGACGGAGGCGGCAAAGCAAGCCGCCGATAGGGCGGTTGGGAAGAAGCGGTTTCCCGCCACGAGGAGGAGAAGGCGGTTTGCCGCCAGAGGAGGAGTAGGCGGTTTGCCCCCAGAAGGGGTAGGCGGTTTGCCGCCAGAGGAGGAGAAGGCGGTTTGCCGCCAGAAGGGGTAGGCGGTTTGCCGCCAAAGGAGGAGAAAGCGGGTTGCCGCCAGAAGGGCGGTTTGCCGCCACGGAGGGGGAGAAGGCGGATTGCCGCCATGGGGGGGGGAGAAGGCGGATTACCGCCGACGGAGGACGAGGCGACGGAGGAGAAGGCGGTGCGCCGCCTAAGGAAAGGGGGGATAAGGGAGGGCCGAAGACACATGGATAAACATTTTCCTCCTTCCCTCCCCCCTCCCCGCGGGCATGCGCGCAGCCCGCAGCGCCGCGGCCGCGAGGTGCAGCAAGTACCTGCGGCGCCTCGGTCCTGAACAACTGAACAACAACAACAACGGAAATTCAATGGATTTCAAAAAAGTTAAGAATAAAAAATACGAAAATGATTAGCAAAAACACGAATATGTTCAGCCCCATCGACTTAGCAGAGATATCTAACTTAGTATATTACTTACATCTACACTTACAAACACCATAAGTATTGCATATGCACACATGAGATGCGCGATCAACAAGTGTACGTTCAATGGCTTAACTAAGATTATGTAAGATGAACGCTCTTACCGCACTTACAGCCACCCGACGATCAAAGTGGGCACCTCCCCCGGGGCCGGTTTTGTGAGGATGTCTCAAGCGAGGGCGCCGGCTTGGGATTCGTCGGCGGATCCACCGGATCTGTCCGGAAACGGTGCCGGAGGCCTCCTCTGGGCACCTCCCCCGGGGCCGGTTTTGTGAGGATGTCTCAAGCGAGGGCGCCGGTTTGGGATTCATCCACTGGATCCACCGGATCTGTCCGGAAACAGTGCCGGAGGCCGCTCTGGGCTCCTCTGGGCACCTCCCCCGGGGCCGGTTTTGTGAGGATGTCTCAAGCGAGGGCGCCGGCTTGGGATTCGTCGGCGGATCCACCGGATCCACCGTATCCACCGGATCTGTCCGGAAACGGTGCCGGAGGCCGCTCTGGGCTCCTCTGGGCACCTCCCCCGGGGCCGGTTTTGTGAGGATGTCTCAAGCGAGGGCGCCGGTTTGGGATTCGTCGGCGGATCCACCGGATCCACTGGATCCACCGGATCTGTCCGGAAACGGTGCCGGAGGCCGCTCTGGGCTCCTCTGGGCACCTCCCCCGGGGCCGGTTTTGTGAGGATGTCTCAAGCGAGGGCGCCGGTTTGGGATTCGTCGGCGGACCGGATCCACCGGATCTGTCCGGAAACGGTGCCGGAGGCCGCTCTGGGCTCCTCTGGGCACCTCCCCCGGGGCCGGTTTTGTGAGGATGTCTCAAGCGAGGGCGCCGGTTTGGGATTCGTCACCGGATCCAGCGGATCCACCGGATCTGTCCGGAAACGGTGCCGGAGGCCGCTCTGGGCTCCTCTGGGCACCTCCCCCGGGGCCGGTTTTGTGAGGATGTCTCAAGCGAGGGCGCCGGTTTGGGATTCGTCGGCGGATCCACCGGATCCACCGCCACCGGATCTGTCCGGAAACGGTGCCGGAGGCCGCTCTGGGCTCCTCTGGGCACCTCCCCCGGGGCCGGTTTTGTGAGGATGTCTCAAGCGAGGGCGCCGGTTTGGGATTCGTCGGATCCAGGGATCCACCGGATCTGTCCGGAAACGGTGCCGGAGGCCGCTCTGGGCTCCTCTGGGCACCTCCCCCGGGGCCGGTTTTGTGAGGATGTCTCAAGCGAGGGCGCCGGTTTGGGATTCGTCGGCGGATCCACCGGATCCACCGGATCCACCGGATCTGTCCGGAAACGGTGCCGGAGGCCGCTCTGGATGGATGACTACTTTGAGAACCGAGTCTTCCTCTTGCCTAGCAGTCGCGTTCTCCAGTTTCGAGGCTTTTCCCCGATGGTTGGTGCTGCCCTCCTCAGTGGCCGACGGCCGAGAAGAACAATGCGTGCCATCGGGGCCAGCTGCATGGCGACGAATATGCCCACTAGGGGCGCCTCTGGGTCGAACGTGTGGCCGGTCCCCTCCTGGGCACAGCGGCGCGGCGGCGGCAGGTCCCCAGGATGCTGGGGCCTCTGCGGCGGCGGCGCTCGGGCTGGCCGAAGGAGGGGCCCGTGCCGATCTATGTCCCTCATGTGGCTGGGCCCCCTCTGGCACCAGCGGCGCGGCGGCGGCGGGTCCCCAGGGGGCTGGAGCCTCCGCGGCGGCGGCGTCACGGCTGGCACCTGAGGGGGCCTGTGCCCCAGCCGAAGACGAACCTCTCGTGGCCCATGTTCCCGTGGGAGATGCCGATGCCGTAGAACGTGTGGGCTCGGGGGCGTGACGGACGGGGGCTGAATCCCCTTCCCCCGAGCCCGAGGCGACTGGCGCACCCTCGCCCTCATCACGTGGCAGGCTCAACAGATCCCTCATCTCGTTCTTGATTCTGCGCAGCTCCTCCCAGTGCCGACGGAGAGCCCAGCGCAGCATATCTCTGTCATTAGATTCACACCAATCAAAGAAGCCGAGAATGTTGACACGATTCTCAGCTCCATCTTCCCAGGCCTCTGCGCAGATGTCCTCCGCCATCTGATCCAAAGACCTGCCCTGGCGAGCCTCCTGCGCCCAGTGGTCATGCTGGACCAGCATGAGCAGCTCCCTGACGTAGGGCTTGCACCACTGCATCCAGCAGTCGGCTCCCGACTCTGGCGAGTGCAGGCGAGGAATCCACCTGGCCGCCGACATCGTGACTCCGTCGTAGAAAGCCGCCTCTGGCCCATCTGGGTCAATGGGCTCGGGAGGCGGCAGCCCCATCGTGCCTGGGCCTGACCCAGGCGGGCCTCCTCGCGCCGCTGGACCCAGCTGATCAGCAGCTACGCCCTTGTACAGGGAGCTGGCCCCCTCAGGCCGATTTCGTGGCCTGAGGGGGCGGCGGGCGACAGATTCTGGCTGCGCGCTGCTTGGGCCCGTCTCCAGCACCCGCTCCTGCAGCTGGCGTCCCAGCGGGCGCAGGCTGGGGGGCCTCTGCGGAGGCAGCTGCCCCAGCGCCTTCGGAAGGCGGTCCAGCAGCTGCCGCGGGCGCCGCCTCAGGGCCAGGAGCCGCGGCCTCGGGGTCCTGCCGCCTGCGCTTGCCCGCCAGACGGGCCGCCATCTGCTCCTGCTCCACCTTGAAGGCCTTGGCCTTCTCCGCCGCCTGGCCGAACATAGCCTTGACCGCCGCCGCCAGCTCGGTCTGCAGGCGGGCGGTGCGGTCCTCCAACTCGCGCTTGTCCGCTTCCTCCATATCATACTCCGCGCCGTCGAAACCCAGGCCAGCAAAGGACAGCGGAATCGTCTCAATCGTGCCGTCCAAGATGCCAGCCACACTGAGCGCCTGAGCAGGTGCTTGCTGCGGCGGCACGTACGTCTCCTTCAGCTCCACCACAAGGCGGCAGTGCTCTTTCTCGCGCTCCTCGAGTTCGTCCGTGAGCTGCTGCACCCATTTGCGCCGCTGCTCGAGCCCCTCCTGCAGCCGCTCGAAGTGAGCCACCGCCTTCTCCAGCTTCTGACTGACCTCCGCCGCCTGCTTGTGGGCCATGGTGACCCTCTGGGACAGCGGGGCCACGTGCGCCTTCTCGGCCGCCTTGCGGCGCCTCTCAGCGAGGGTACACTTGTGCTTCGCCGCGCTGGCCACGTCGCCAACGCGCTCCAGCATCGCCACCGTCCTCTCCAGGTCGCCGATGTCCACCTCGGCGCCCTCAGGCTGGGCCACCATGAACTGGGCCCCTGGGGCAAGGGGCAGGGCCTGTCCGCCGTCAGCAGCGTCTGGGCCCTTGCCACCCTTGCCCTTGCGCCCCTTGCCCTTCTTGCCCCCTTTGCCTCCGTCTCCTTGCCGTGCAAAATCAGCCCAGACTCCTCCAGGCTCCGGTGTTGTGGCAGGGGCAACGTCGGACAACTTGTGGCCACAGGCTTTGCAGTACACACTTCCTCGAACATTCTTCTTGCACCCGCACTTTGCACAAGCAGGTGCTTTAACCGCATGCCGATGATAATAAAGGGACCCCCCCCTTCAGTGTTTAGAGTTGATTATCGTCGCCCTATACAAAATTCAAATTGGGCGGCGAGCGCTGAGGCCGAACTTCATTATCACCTCGAAACGCTATGTTGAGATAGCAACATCAAGCGATGTTGCTATCCCCGCGCGCGCCTGAACTTTTTTATCCCTGGGGTTGATTATCCATGGAAAGTGAAGCACATGAGCTACCCTACACGAGCACTTAAAAACATCAATTTTCATAAAGCGTTTGTAAATTAAAATAGATAGATTTGGAACGTTGGATGTTTCCTTTCTTCGTCCTCTTCTTATTCTCCTCTTCTTCTTCTTTCTTATTATTATTATACTGTATTCTTCTTCTTTTATATTTCTCTCTGTCCCCACGCTCGCCTGAACTTTTTTATCTTTGGGGTTGATTATCCATGGAAATTGAAGCGCATGAGCTACCCTACACGAGCAATTACAACAAACAATTTTCATAAAGCGCTTGTAAATAAAATCTAATAGATTTGAAACTCGAGATTTTTTTCTCTTCGTCCTTCCCCTTCTCCTATCATTTCCTTTTTTGTATTCTTTATTAGTTTTTATTTTTCCTTTTTATATATAGCTTCCTCCATTCCAGCGAGATAAGCCATTGTTGGGGATATTTCTATGAAAACTAAACGCCAAGGATGTCTCAAAACGTGCTCGGCTTGGTCTCCTCTTGATCATCTCTTACTTCGAGATTATGCCGAGGTCTGCTGGGCTACTTTTATTACTATTATCCCCTAGTGTTTATTCTCACGGGCATGAGGTTACCGACCTTCTTCCAACCTTCGTCGTCTCCTGGGCCCATGTCTCTCCACTCCCTCCATTGCCCCACCCAGGGCGGGGGAGCAGACTTCCTCCACGGAGGCCTGACAGCAGCGGCCGCGGAAGGAGCCATGGGGCGAGAAGCAGGAGGCAGATCCTGCGGGGACTCAGAAGGCACGTCGTAGTAAGTAGAGTGCTCCTCCAGGAGCTCACAAAGATTTCTGAACCAGCGAAAAGCTGGTGCAGGATCACGGGCGGGGGCGCGCCTCCCCCACGCCAGCAGACTCCTGTCTTGAGCGAGACGCTACGGACTTGAGCCAAAATGGCTACGGAGAGAAGCAGGAGAAGGAGGAGGAGGAGCGAGAGGAGGAGGAGGAGGAGGAGGAGGAGGAGAAGGAGGAGAAGGAGGAGAAGGAGGAGGAGCAGCAGGAGGAGGAGGAGGAGCAGCAGGAGGAGCAGCAGGAAGAGCAGCAGGAGGAGGAGGAGGAGGAGGAGGAGGGAGAGTGACCATTGCCCCGTGGTCTGCACCACAGGTCACTCCAGCGAAGAGCCACTCTTATGTGCAGTCGCGATCGATTTTCCCTTCCCTTGCGCTGCTGCGATGCGGGCGGGGATTTATCCAGATCCACCGCCTGGGAACCGATGTCCTGGTGCCCCGGCGGGCGGTGGATATGGATAGCCCCTGGGGGCCAACATGTATCCATATCCACCGCCTGTGGATGTCCGCGAACATCGATCCTCCAGGCGGTGGTTGCGGTCATGGTCCTATCCTTAGCGTGTATATATATATATATATATATATATATATATATATATATATATGTGATTTCGGGCCCTGCGAAACCGAGCCCGCTGGCACGCTTTGGCAGCGCAGGGGCGTACAAGCCAAGCAGGGTCGGGCGAAACAGCCCTCCGAGATACACGCGATGTACCACCCACGCAGGACACACGCGGAGTGCGGAGCGCTTGGCGTGTACAGGCGTGCTCCCAACTGCGCGCCCAGAATAGGACCAGGACTGGAGGCCTCCTAGATGGGGTCGGAGTAGATGGGGTCGGAGGATCGCGCCGCATCGCCGATGCATCGGCGACGTCGGCGATGCATCGGCGACGCCAGCGTGGAGAAAATCGGGCTCCTCATCCAGCCGCATCGCCGATGCATCGACGATACGGCGCGATCCTCTGATCCCATCTTCTCGGACCCCATCTAGGGGACCTAAAAGGACTCCTACCCGCCTCGAACCCCGCCTCCGCGTGCGCACACCACCACCGTGCCAAGCCAGGGCCATGCTTGGCCCTGGCATCGTGCCTACGCCCTCCTGGCCGAGGCCAAGAGGTCTATACACCGTCCTGGGGCCCAGGACGGCCCTGGCCTGGCACGGTGGTGGTGTGTAGACGCCTTCGTCGGACCCTGCCCGCCTCGAACCCCGCCCCGCCCCGCCTCCGCGTGGGCACGGAGCGCGGCGAGCGCGCGCCGCCGCGAGCGCCGGCGGCGCTGCGCGGCCGCCTGGCCGTGGCCGCCGCGCCACCCCGCCGCCCCGCCCCACCCAGTCGGGCCGCGCCGGGGGCCCTCTCGTTCAACCCATCGACTGCGTCCTCCTCCTCCTCCTCCTCCTCCTCCTCCTCCTCCACCTCGTCCTCCTCCTCCTCCTCCTCCTCCTCCTCGTTCTCGTCCTCCGCATCGTTCTCGTCCTCGTCCTCCTCCTCCGCCTCCTCCTCCTCCGCCTCGCTCTCGTCCTCGTCCTCCTCGTCCGCCTCCTCCTCCTCCGCCTCGCTCTCGTCCTCGTCCTCCTCCTCCTCCTCCGCCTCGTCTTCCTCCTCCTCCTCCTCCTCCTCCTGCTCCTCATCCTCCTCATCCTCATCCTCCTCCTCCTCGTCCGCCGCGTTCTCGTCCTCGTCCTCCTTCTCCTCCTCCTCCTCCTCCTCCTCTTCCTCCTCCTTCTCCTCGTCCTCCTCCTTCTCCTCTCCTCCTCCTCCTCCTCCTCCTTCTCCTCGTCCTCGTCCTCGTCCTCGTCCTCGTCGTCGTCCTCCTCCTCCTCCTCCTCCTCCTCCGCCTGCTCGCCTTCCAATTTCAACACGCACAGCATGTTGGTTTGTTTCGACGAAGCCACCCGGTGAAGCAAGCTCGGACCCCTGGAGCTCGTCACGCGCAGCGCCTCGACATGCAAAACACATGAAACATAGCAATTTGCCGCAAGCGTCGCAATATTTCTCAAACCGTGAAAACAGGTGGCGGGCCATTCGCAAGGGGGTCGCGGGTCGGGGGCACGGGCAAAGGGGGGCGCGGGTCGCGAGCGCCAGCCGCGGGGGCAGGTCCGCTCGGCCACCTCACTCCCACAAACGATGTGATAGTCGTCGATGGTGCTGACGTTGGAAGTAGTGTCAGCTTGTGATTCACACAAAAAAAAGCCAGGCGCGTGATTACAAAAATGGTTCCCCTGCTCGAGCGAATCGCGGGGGGGGGGCCCGCCAGATGGAAACGCAGCACGGCGGCGCCGGCACCAGGCCGCCAACTGGAGGGCGCCGGCACCAGGCAGCCAGCACCAGGCCGCCAACTGGAGGGCGACAGGCGCGACGCAAGCGACGCCGGTTCAGCGGGGGCGACAGCAACGCCTCCGCTACAGCGGGGCTGTTGGGCCATAACGGCTACAGACACGAACAAAAAGGGGGCGGGAGGAGGGCCTCACAGGTGACGGGCGGTGCCGACATGGCTACAAACAAGAACAGGAAGAGGGGCGAGGAGCGGCAGAGGCAGGGGGCAACGGTTCCTCCTTTTCCTTCTCCACCCCGTCCCTTTCCCCCTCCACTGCAAGATGTCCTAAGACGACGACATCGACGACGACAACGACAACGATCATTTTAAGACTGCTCACTCTTACTTGCCCGGTTGTCATTCCTTTTGTATACCCCAACCCTCGATGCCCGCTCACTTCGTCTTCGATCGCGCCCCTTTTTGGGGGGAACATCTTTCGGCCACTGACTGGAGCGTGAGGAAAAAACTCAAGCGAGAGCGCCTGTCTTGAGTTCGGGGGCCTCTCCAGCCAGGGCCTCATGAGTAAATCGTGAGGAAACATCGAGCGGGAGCGCTTGTCATCGTGACTGGGCCTCCACCGGCTCGATTGAATTACGGGGAGTTCTCCTGCGAGAGCGCCGTTCCTGAAATCGGGTGCCCCTCTGGCCAGGTGCTCTAGGAGTAAATTCGGAGGAAGCACCCCGCGGGAACCCTTGTCGCGGTAGTTGGGCCTCCGCCAACGTGGCTGAATTGCGATGAAGTCTCCAGCGAGAGTGCCGTTCCTGAGTTCGGAGGCCTCTCTGGCCAGGGTGTCTCGGGGTAACTTGTGAGGATGTATCGAGCGGGAGCCGTTGTCGTCGTAGCAGGGCCTCCAAGGGCACACATTTATAATCAAGCCCGCGCTCGAGAGGGAGTCTCGTTTTCAGAGGAATTGCAGGATATGAACAATAATTACTCTAGAAGTGACTAGTCAACGATGACGACGACGTCGACGACAACTACAACGACGACGACCACGACGACGGCGACGACGAACAACGACGCACGCACTGCGGATACTCCATGGGTGAGAAGGGGTGCTGCGTCGGCCGACTGTATGTAGTCGTCGTCGTCGTGTCGCCCTCGACGACGACGACGAACGACGCACTGCGGATGCCCCAGAGAGGGGGGTGCTGCGTAGGCCCGTGTAGTGGTCGACGACGACGACGTCGTCGAGACGACGGCGACGACGACGACGACGACGAAAACGACGATGGCGGCGGCGGCGGCAGCGACGGCGACGGCGACAGCGACAGCGGCGAAGGCGACGGCGACAGCGGCGAAGGCGACGGCGACAGCGACGGCGACGACGACGGGGAGTGCGACGGCGACGACGGACGACGGCGACGCACT
Organism: Prorocentrum cordatum; assembly: GCA_963575745.1. Lineage (NCBI taxonomy): Eukaryota > Dinophyceae > Prorocentrales > Prorocentraceae > Prorocentrum > Prorocentrum cordatum. The sequence goes on from CAUYUJ010017081.1 coordinate 125,866, forward strand.
GCGGATTCCCCGGAGGGGTGTGTGGGGGTGCTGCGCAGGCCCGCTGTAGTCGACGACGACGACGAACACCACGACGACGACGACGACGACGACGACGACGACGACGACGACGACGATCACGACGACGACCACGACGACTGTGGCACGTCATAAGTCAGCACGAGGGGAAACTTCGCCTCGGATGCACACGATCCCTACTGCAACTCCTATGCGAAATGCCACCGATTTGAGGCTGCCGCGCAGGGGGGCGCACGAGCCCCTCGGCGGCGCCTGCGATGACCCGCTGGCGCGCGCGATTGAAAAACTAGTTTCGCGCTCCGCAGGGTCTACCATCAGCCTCGGGAAGGAGGGCATCATTTGTTAACCACAAGCTGGCATTACAGATCAGTCCCTGTTCCAAACGATGTTCTAAACTGCCACATTGCGCAGCACCCGCTACAGCTGCTTGGCATGATAGTGCTGTTTGTCCTTGCTGGGCCTTGGCAGTTGAAATCACATCATGTCCTCTACCCGTTTTCTCCACCCTTATTTTTCCCTTCTTCCGGATCTCCCTTTCCCTCTCGTCTATCCCGTCCCCTCGCGTCCCACCTCACCCCCCTGTCTTCACAATAAACTCCTGCCTTGACGTACCCTAGACGACGCCAGCTGTCGTTTCTGACAACCCCGTGAATCGTTCGACCTGAGTGATCTTCCTTCCCGGAGGCCCCCACAAGCTTGTGACCCATCTTTCACGTTTTCTTATTCGGCGTTTCGACATTGGGCGGAAGGGTGAGAGGGAGGGGTGGGTCTGGCTTCGGACCTCTGCTTAGTGCGACTGCTTGCAACAGTGCGCCCTTATGGGGGGAGACTCCACCTGCTCGAAACAGGCGCCAAAAACAGCCAAGACCTATCCGAGGGCCCGCGCCGATCGGCACAACAACGAGGAAGGAAACGATCACATGGATTTGCGCCGTGGGCCGTTCTCTGTTGGGCCCGGTGCCAGAACCGCCCCCCCCCCCCCCGGAGGGCGCCCAGCCCTCAACGCCCGCCGCCCCGCCGCGCCGAGGCCGCGCGAAGCTGCAGGAAGTCCCCGTGGCCACCGGAAGTCCCCACGGAGTCTCCGGAGGTGTCCAGAGAGCGCCCGAAGGCCCCTCGAAGGCATGCCCTCCCGTCCGCGGGCCCCGAGAGTATACACCACCACCTCCACTCCTCCTCCCTCCTTTGCCTCTCCTCTTCCTCTCCTCTCCACCTGGAGAGGGAGGGGGTGGCGGGAGGTGGTGGTGGTGGTGGTGGCGTATATTTCTGAGCCCCGTGCCGTCGGAGGCCGCCTGAACACCCTTCGAAGGCCGTCCGAGCGCCCGCCCTTCCCCCCCTCGAGGAGGAGGAGGAGGAGCAGGAGGAGGAGGAGGAGGAGGAGGAGGAGGAGGAGGAGGAGGAGGACAAAGAGGAGGAGGAGGAGGAGGAGGAGGACAGGAGGAGAAGGAGGAGGAGGAGGAGGAGGAGGAGGAGGAGGAGGCGAGAGAGGAGGAGGAGGAGGCGGAGGAGGAGGAGGAGGAGAGGAGGCGGGGAGCAGGAGGAGAAGGCGGAAGGAGGAGGAGGAGGAGGGGCGGAGGAGGAGGAGAAGGCGGGGGAAGAGGAGAGAGGAGGAGGAGGAGAGGGAGGAGGAGGAGGAGGAGGAGAGGAGGAGGAGGAGGAGGAGGAGGAGGAGGAGGAGGCGGAGGAGGCCTCGGGGACGTCCTCGCGGAGGGGCGCGCGGCCGCGTGCGGGGAGGACCCTCTGCCGCTGCACCGCCCGGCCACGAAGGCTCGCAGGCCACCGGCCTCGAGGGCAGGGCGGCCGCCGAGCACGGCGCTTTTGAGACTTTGAGATCCTCCTCCTCCTCCTCCTCCTTCCTCCTCCTCCAACTCCTCCTGCTCCTCCTTCTCTCCTCTCCCCCTCCCTCCTCCTCCTCATCCTCCTCCTCCTCCTCCTCCTTCCTCCTCCTCCTCCTCCTCCTCCTCCTCCTCCTTTCCTTTTCCTTATACATAACTTCTCCCTGTCGCACCCCGAGGGCAGTTTTTAGGGCGGTCCAGGCGTTTCGCCTGAGACTTCCTCACCATGTATGACCCTGACGCTTAAACATTGGCAACAGCTTCACGGATTGAGGGCGGGTGCTTTTCAAAATGTGGCTCTCGTCTTAGCGCCGCGCACATCCGTTTTTTCTAAATTGCAAGAAATTCAAGGATTCCCATGATCAGCGTACCAGACATGGTGTTTTGGAAGGGTTCAAGATTATGAGGGCGCAACAGTTACGTTGATTCGCGGTGTTGAAATCCCACGAATGGCGTTCTGGCACGACCCTGGATCGTCAAGACGCAATGGTCAGGTTGATCCGTGGCGTTGGAATCCCGAGAAAGATGTTTTGGCATGCATCAGGGTCTTCAAACGGTTGCCTTCCAACTCCTCCTCCTCCTCCTCCTCCTCCTCCTCCTCCTCCTCCTCCTCCTCCTCCTCCTCCTCCTCCCAGCCACGGGAGCCACGGCACGGCCCGCTCTGCGAGGAGCAGAGAGAGGCAGAGCGCAGCAGAGGTGGGAGGCCTGCCTCTGCCGACCCGCAGCCTCCCCCAGCCTCCCACGAGTTCGGCTCGCCCCCCCCCCCCCCCGGTTCCCTCCACCCTGGAAAATGTCCGAAGTCCTGGAGGTCGCCCGAGGGACCCTCCGAAGAGCCCTCCGAAGGGCAGGCCTTCCGGAGAGGGCTGCCCGACAGGATGAGAAGCTCTCCGAAAAGCCTTCCGAAGGGCCCTCCGACAGGGCCCTCCGAAGGCCGCCGCGCCCCCCCCCGCGGGGGGCGGGCCGCCTCCTCGCCCACGCTGCGCAGGGCCTGGGCGTCGCGGACCACGGACTGGAGCGAGCTGCGCGGGCGCGGGGCGCGGCGCCGGGCGGGCGAGGAGGAAGGCGGAGGAGGAGGGCGGCGGCGGCGGCGGCGGCGGCGGCGGCGGCGGAGGAGGAGGAGGAGGAGGAGGAGGAGGAGGAGGAGGCGGAAGAGGAGGAGGAGGAGGAGGAGGAGGGGAGGACGAGGAGGAGGAGGAGGAGGAGGGGGAGGAGGAGGAGGAAGAGGAGGGGGAGGAGGAGGAGGGAGGAGGAGGAGGAGGAAGGAGGAGGAGGGGGAGGAGGAGGAGGAGGAGGAGGAGGAGGAGGAGGAGGAGGAGGAGGAGGAGGAGGAGGAAGAGCAGTCACCGTGTGGTACCAGAAGGACTTCTTTTCTCAGACCGGCAGCAGACATCCTCCTCCTCCTCTCCTCCTCCTCATCCTCCTCTCCTCCTCCTCCTCCTCCTCCTCCTCCCACCTGCGGTAGCGGTGGTGGGGAATCGGCCCATCACTTCCCGTCCCGAGTTCCCTCCTCATGCGTCCCTGCAGGTGCAATGCGATTTTACGCACCCCGCCTGCACGACGAGAGCGCCCGGTGGGCCTGCTGCTACCTGAGGCGAGGAGGCCCCCAAACGGCACAAGAAAGCCGCAAGACGGCCCAAGATGGCGCCGAGACGGCCTCAGAAAGCTCCCACAGAACCCCACGACGCGCCCAGACAGCCCAAGAAGACTCCAGAAGCCCATAAGAGGACCCAAGGGGCCCCCAAGAAGCCCCCAACAGGCCCAAAAACAACCCCGCGCGGCGCCAGGAGCAACGTCTTCCTCCAATTGCCTCTTACTGTCCTCTGTCGTCGTCGTCGTCGTCGTCGTCGTCGTCGTCGTCGTCGTCGTCGTCGTCATCGCCCTCCGCATTCTTCCTCGTACTCGCCCTCGTTCTCTTCGTCCTCGTCATTGTGCTTCTCTTCCTCCTCGTTGTCCTCATGCTCCTCCTCCCTATCCTCACGTTCGCCACGTCGTCCTCATCATCGACTCCTCGTTGCCCTCGCCTTCATTTTCTTCTTCGCCCAATACGCCTACTAGACTACAGCGGCGCTTCCCGTTCTTGTCCGATCAGGTTTGCCGCGGGCAGCTGGATACTCCGAAACACCCCTTCTTGAGTTCTGGCGGCCCCTCAGGATCACAGTGCCTGCTCTCCAGAGAAGACCGATCCTCCTCAGACGCGCCCCACCAATTCGAACCCAGGGCCGCTGAACAAAAGAGGGTGCAAATGGCTTGAGCTTAGACACACACGCACTCGAAGGGGTACATGCATGACTGGATGAAAGAGACACTAGCTAGTGAGAGTAGATGGAAAACATGCGTATGCAATCGGTACTGCATGACATCGAAAAACTCCCAAACATTCCTTCACCTGAACAATTGAATACTGCCGCCTCCGATCCAGGAATAATTGCATTTCATCGACGGACGTCCACGATACGTCCGTCAAAACATAAAGCCCAAATAGTTTGCCTGTCCAAACACTAGGATCGGAATGCTGGGTGCGGGCCGAGGTTAGCGACTACTGTCATCGTCCAAGCACCCTACTTACCATGCACGGCATGTGCGACGCCTCTGAAGCCAGGAGCGTAGATGGCATATGCACGCTTTTCGATCTCCAGTTCACTATCCTGAACAATTCCAGGCCATGGCCGCTTCCGTCCGCATCTGAACCGCCATCCCTGCGCTCGCAGAGCAGAGGAAGCAGAAGAAGCAGACTGCGACGGCGCAGACCGACTCTGCTCTCGCGTTGCCCCGCGCCCCCCCCTGATGGGCAACGCTTGGGGTGGCACTGTCTCAGGGGGGGGCAACACGGACCTGGCCTCGGCGTTGCATCGCCGATCATGAAGGGACCCCAGGACTCACAAATAAATACACACACGTAAACATATTCCCCATATTTTCACATATTTATATATATATATAGGGTTTTCGTCTTCCCCCCACTTCCCATATTTCCCCATATTTTCTGGGGAGTCGACGATTAATTGTGTCTGTGTGTTTCTTCCCCTCCTGAGATAGCTCGGCGGCAGCGAATCGAATCCGCTTGGTCCTGGGCGGGGTGGGCCGTCGGGCCCTTCTCGGCGCTTGGGAGCCGATGCGCCCCCCTGAGAGCTCATCCCCGCCCGACGTCGCCCCGTGGCATTCGGGCCCGTTAACGCCTTTCGGGTCGGGCGAAAGGCGGGGATAGCAAAGATCGGGGAGACGTAAGACCCGGGTACGGGGGACTCGGAAATCCCCGACGAGGTCGTCAAAAAAATGACGAGGCCGAGCCTGCATTTTGACGAGGCCTTCCGCTGCAGACATCCCACGAAACTCCTCCTCGTCAAAATCCGAGTCGCGGTCGTCAAAAAACGATGGCGAACCCGAGTCCCGGCAAACCCGGGTCTTACGCTCCCCCGAAAAGAGGGGGCTTGAGAATCAGCTCACGCAACCGATTTTCCTGGCGCCTCCCGGCGCCGGAGGCGGCCATGTATCGAGGAACGGGCCCCTCGGCGAGGCCGAAACCAGCTGCACGCAGCAGATTTCGCACCGCCCCTTGCCCAATCCTCCCCTTTCGTCCGGCCCGAACGCCTTGCCTCGGCTCTCGGGCGGCCGCTCCTGACGACCCAGGCACCCCTGGAAGTGCCCGCGGCGAGGCGCAGCGGCTGGACGGCATCCCGAGGCGGAAGGCTGCGGAGAACCCGCCCGAAATGAAGGGGCCCACAAACACACAAATAAATTCACACAAATAAAAGGAATCCCCATATTTTCCCATATTTTCCGGGTTTCTGTCTTCCCCCCCACTTCCCAGATTTTCCCATATTTTCTGGGGGATCGACGATTAATTGTGTCTGTGTGTTTTTTCCCTCCTGAGTTCATGACGACCCGGGCACCCCTGGAAACGCCCGCGGCGAGGCGCCGCGGCTGGACGGCCTCCCGAGGCGGAAGACCGCGGAGAGCCCGCCCGAGAGCCTCGAACGTCGAACCTCCCCTCCTCCTCCTTCTCCTCCTCCTCCTCCTCCTCCTCCTCCTCCTCCTCCTCCTCCTCCTCCTCCTCCTCCTCCTCCTCCTCCTCCCCGTCGGATGCAGACCGAAGTGCGGCCGGCGACGGCGGCCGCCGCCCCTCCGTGGCGCGGTCACTGCATCCGCCGCCGCTTGGGCGCCGGCGCCTCCGCGGCCGCTGCGGCGTCCGGGAGCTTGCAGACGAGGACGTCCACGGGCGGGGTGCTGCCAGAAGTGCTCCCCTGGCCCAAAAAGTGCCCCCCGCCCTGCGCGCAATGTTGGGGGCCCTGGAGGCCACCAGGCCTCGTGAGGGGTGCTCTGGAGGCCGTGGGGCCTCCCTGAGGAGGAGGATGGAAGGAGGAGGAGGAGGAGGATGGAAGGAGGAGGAGGAGGAGGAGGAGGAGGAGGAGGAGGAGGAGGAGGAGGAGGAGGAGGAGGAGGAGGAGGAGGAGGAGGATGGGAGTCCTGGGGGCACCTTGGGCCAAGGGCACCTCTGGCAGCATCCGGACGGACGGGGCGGAGGCCGCGAACTCCGCCAGCGCCTGCTCGTAGTCCGCCCAGCTGCCCCCGGCGAGGCCGCAGCCGATGAGGTGCGGGAAGGCCACCGACTGGACGCGAGGGGGCAACGTTTCGGGGGCTGGGCGGCCCAGGGCCGACCCCCTCGCGTGCGGCGCGGTCGAGCTCCGACCACCTCGCGTGCTGCGTGGTCGAGCCCCGCCGAGATGCCGACGAGTCTCGAGGTGGCCTCTGCGCTTTTCCCCTCGTGGGTGGGCCCGCCCAGCGCGGGCAGTCTGAGCCCCGAACAGCGAGCTGGAATCGACGATGCGTCGCCGACAGCTCGGCGACGGGGCCCCGATGGCGAGTCCGCGCGTTCCTCGGCGGGGTGGGCGAGTAATCAGCTGTGTGTCGGCGGTGCACGGCCGATTGGGAGGCGATGCAGTTCCCACTGGCCTTCGGGTCACTCCTCGGCTCTCCGGCGGCTGCTCGGCACGATCTGGCAGCTGCTGAAAGGCATATCCCGAGGGCGGAAAGCCGCGAAGAACCACCTTTAGTCGCCCGAGCACGTCGCAAGATCGAAACCTGGAGCCCCTCAGAGCCTAGCCCTTCTGTGGCAACTCATGGGAGCCTCAACTTGCTGGGTCTTGCGAATCGACGCTAATCGACGGTCATCGACGTTTAATCGACGCGAATCGACGCTAGTCGACGCTAAATCGGCGCTATCGCATCGATTACCAAACGCTAATCGACGCCAGTGCACTCTGTAGATGAAAATTACGAGGGTACACGAGTCTCCCATATTTTGCTACCGAATATCGGAGACGCGCAAACATGGATTAGCGATCCACTGATTTGGCGCGCGGTCGCCAAATCCATGGATCGGGGGAGGTGCCCTCCCCACAATGCTGCTGGGTGCCGCCTCGCTCGGCGGCGGAAACCCGCGATTTCCCACGGAAACGGGACCCGTCGCTGACCCACGCCCCCTTGGATCCATGTCTGCGATCTCCCGAGAAGATCCTCCCTAACGTTGCCCCTGAGGATGCCCTCAATTCTGGAGATTGCCCGCAAGCACTGGCGAAACCACTCGAGCCGCCGCAGGGCCGAGTCGCTCCCCCGCGGGCGCCCGGGGCCGTCCTGGGCGTTGCAGTTGATGACGCCGGGCCCCGCGGCCGTCGGGGGGAATACGTCCAGCGTGCCCACCTCACGGAGGGCAAACACACAGATGTCTTCAGACGTTGCTGCCTTCCTTTTTTTTTCCAGGCTCGAGTCGCACTCGTGAACTGCGCCTCCCAGCAGCTCCACGAGCTGAAGTTACAGCCGCTTGAAGGCTAGCCGTAGCACTGATCTCAGCCAGACGTTGCTGCCTTCCTGATGCCTTTGCTGTAGCATTATTTCCACCAGCTAGAGGCCTCCCAGGCGGGGTCCGAGTAGATTGGGTTGGAGGATCGCGCCGCATCGGCGCCGCATCGGCGATGCATCGGCGATGCATCGTCGACATCAGCGATGCGTCCACGACGTCGGCGTGGAGAAAATCGGAGCCCGTATCGAGCCCCAGCGGCGATGCATCGGCGCTGCGGCGCGATCCTCCGACCCCATCTATCACTGCACCGAGCTTGCAGACGTGCTCCAGCGGAGTTTGCGTGGATTTCTGTCAATGCCAACCCCCCGAAAAAGCAGGCGAAAACGAAGTGAATTTCACGTGGACGTTTTTAAGTCTTCTGTCCTGGCCAACAGATTCCGCACGAGATTCACTTCGAAATCCGGGACGAAATTCTCCAGGACACTCCGGGCCCATCCCATTGTTTTCCGAACGAAATCCGCTCTACGATGTTGGCGCCATGACATCTACTCCGACCCCTTTTGGGAGGCCTAAGATTAACGGCCGCTACCCGGGGGTTCAGGGCGGGACCCCCGGGTGACTGTATAACGCTTGGGCCAGGTGGGGCACGCCGGGGCGGGCGGGCGCTGTAGTTGCCACACGGCATGCGCGCGAACACCAGCACGTGGGGGGGGGGTCCAGACCACCCCCGGCGTGCCAATGTGCCGCTGCTCCTTGGCGGCACGCATGAGGGGGTAGTGGGAGGGGGAAGGCCTCCTAGAGGGAGGCTGCCTCTTAGAAGACGCTGGCCTTGCATCTGCATCTGTAGGCAGGGCCCGCGCCTTCTAAGAAGTAGGGTGATGCGAAGAAGCCTTCTCCCCTCCCCCTGCCTCCTCCCTGTGCACGTGGCCGAACTGCCCCAACCTCTCCATGGGTAGGGGGCCACATGCGAACCCGACCCCTGCCCCCACGATTTCTGAGGGGGGCAGGGGTAGGGTTCGCATGTGGCCCCCTATAAGAAGCCTTCCCCCCTCCCCCTGCCTCCTCCCTGTGCACGTGGCCGAACTGCCCCAACCTCTCCACGGGTGCGCCCAGGCCAGAGCTCCGGGGAGCATCTGGCCGTGGCGGCGAGGGCTCTCCCCGGCGCGAGCGGCGCCCTCGCCACCACAGGAGGGGGCAGGCTCCCCCGGACGAAGCGACCTCCAGCAGAAGCCGTTGCCTTCCAAACGTCTGCCTCGGGTGGGATTTCTGCGCCCAGCGGGCCCGCCTCTCGCGGCCTCCCCGCCGCGTAGGTGTCCGCGCGCGGGTGCCGCGCGAAGACGGCGGCCGCCAAGCCCTTGGCGTGGCGGGTCCTGGAGGAGTGCGCCAGCTGCCCAGAGCTCCAGCCTCTTGCTCCTCTTGCTCCTCTTGCTCCTCTTGCTCCTCCTCCTCCTCCTCCTCCTCCTCCTCCTCCTCCTCCTCCCTCTTCCCTCCTCCCTCCTCCCTCCTCCCTCCTCCCTCCGCCCTCCTCCTCCTCAAGCCTCATCCAGTGTCTCGAACAACTCCACGCGGACTCGCTTCGCAACTTCCGGCCTCTCGTGGGGGGGGCCCTCTCGCTGGGCCCACGGAACCGTCGCAAAACGACTCGGGGTGGAGGGTTGGCCCTGGGGGGAGCCGCATGGGGAAACCCAGGGCAGTGGAGGTCGGGCTGCGGTCGGGAGCTTCTGCTTGGCGTGCCGCGCCGCCCATCCTCGGAGGAAGGGGGACCGATACGGGTGCCCTTCCCCCGCTGGGGCCTCTTCGGGACTCCTTGGAGGTCCTCATGGCCACCGCTGGGTTCGCCCCGAAATCCTGGCCAGAGCGCACCCCAGGAGAGGTCCAGGGAGCAGCGGTATCTGCAGTGCGGGTGCGGTCGCAAGAAACCCTCGCAACAAAAATCCAACCCTGACAACCCGCACGCGAGGTGCACCTGAGGGAGAGCACGGGGCACTATGAACGCAACAGCTCCTTTGACGGCCGCGGGAAGTCACCGCGCAGCGCGCGGAGCGAAGAAACCCAGGGTACCCTGACGAAGAGTAGATGGCTTCTTGATGCGCGCCCCCACTGTAGGTTCTAGGTCACCGAACGTCGCACATCGCGCCCCGCGATGCGCGGTTATCTTCGCGCCCTCGCGCCGCCGCCCTGGAGAACGGCGCTTCTCCAGCCCAGGCAGCGATTCGCGAGGCGCGATTCTCTTCGCGCCCCGGCGGGTGACCTGTGGGTACAGGTCGGCCAGGGTCAGAAGGATGCGCGAGGAGGATACAAGGGCCTTGAACGCCCAGTTGAAAGCTTCTCGAGCGGGGCGCGGCCAACGACAGTGGCGAAGGATGGACCGAGGAAGCAAGGATGCAAGGGTACTGGGGGGGCGGGAGGAGGGGGAGGAGGAGCGGGAGGAGGGGAAGGCGGTGGCAGGAGGGGAGGGAGAGCGGCGCGGGGGAGGTGAGGGAGGACGGCGAGGTAGGGTAAGGCAAGGCAACCGCCTCGAGCCGGTCTGAAGGGGCGGACGGGGAGGAGGAGGAGGAGGAGGAGGAGGAGGAGGAGGAGGAGGAGGAGGAGGAGGAGGAGGAGGAGGGAGGAGGAGGGAGGAGGGAGGAGGGAGGAGGGGGAGGAGGGAGGGAGGGAGGAGAGGGGAGGAGGGAGGAAGGAGGGAGGGAAGGAGGAGGGAGAGGAGAGGAGGAGGAGGAGGAGGAGGAGGAGGAGGAGGAGGAGGAGGAGGAGGAGGAGCCCATCCTTGCTATGCGGGTTGACGGCATCGGCACACTGCTGCCCGCCCGAGTCCTGCAGTTGCACTGGTGCGCGATGTACTGCGCGCCGCTCTGCAGCACGTCCGCCGTGACCATGCGCAGCGGCATGGCTACCGCGGCATGCTGCTGTGTTAGAGGGAAGACAAGTATGCGTGTACCGACCCTGGACTGGGACGGGTGAATCCTAGGCTTAGGTTGGGAATGTCCTGCTGCAGGCGGATTTTGGAAGAAGCACACAAGATGGTGAGACATCATGTAAGTCGATCGAAAGAGGACGAAACAACGTCACCAGGCTGTTTGCTACTATTCTTGACTAGTCCTTCTGTAGAGAGGCACAGGATCGGTGCATACGCCCTCCTGGCTCGGCCAGGGAGGCCCATGCAGCGGTCCTGGGCCCAGAATGGGCCTGGCCCAGATCGGTGCACGCGCACAGCTCTTATCACCCTTTGACCTCAGACCAAGATCGGCCAAGATCGGTGCACGCGTGGTCCTAATTGACCGGGACGAGCGGAAAACCAAGGGGGCCCGCACGGACTTACAGGAGGCAGTATGGCCAAGATCGGTGCGCAGCCTGGCCAGGATCGGTGCACGCGCACAGACCTATGACCTCAGACTTTGAGCCGTGACTGCTGCGTGTGGGGTCACGAGTCCTGATCGGGAGCGCTGCAGCAAGATCAGCAGGGAAAAGCTGCGCGACGGCGCCTTGCAACGGACACCGAAGGGACAACCAGCAGCTCTGCACAGGGTGATGATACAAGCTACGAGAAGGACTACCTGCACGCTTTTTTCTAAAAAGACGCTTTCCTCGGGACAGCGGGCGAAAATGCGCAGGCGTACAACACAATTCGTCTGACCCATGACGCACAGAGTGCTCGCAACTACAAACACACTTGCGGCGATAATTCGTGCACGAGTGCTGTTTTTTGTATGCGATGTGTGCGCACAGCAAAAACTACAACTATCGCACGCGTATCGCGCGCGCGCTCAAGTTCTAGCTATCTTGGATACCTGGAGATGAACGAGTCCCATGATACGCCAGAACCAGATGTTCCCAATGGCACATTCTGACAATATTCGGGTCGTTGTTGACACCATGTGGCCTCTCCCAACGTGGAGCTACTCCGGCCGAGAAGTTGGACACACCAGAATCCGACACAACAATATCATGATTGCCTCGGGGCGTGGGGTGGTTGAAACGACGTATTACACGATGCTCCTCTTGGAGCACACCTGTGAACTGTTGGAGCGGAGGAAGCGAAGAGGAAGGTGAAGGAGGGAGGGGATGTAAGAGGAGTCGTATGAAGGAGCAGGAGGGATGTGCACGCGGAGAGAAGGGAAGAAACTTTGACGAGGGAGGGGCGAGGGCGAGAAGGGTGCTGACCAGCAGGGTAAGGAGTCTCGAAACGCCTGCGGCAAGCCCCCGTCGCCCCCTGTATGGACAGGGGCCTACGCCGTGGCCAACTGTTGTCGAAACGCAGCGCTTTTGCGGCCGAAGCCTGTTGCAGCACTCACTCGACGGTGGTTGAATTCTAAGGGCCTTCTTGGGGGAATATTCGGAGGGCCCTCTTGCTGGGGTTGTCTGGGGACGCCTGGGGACCCCCCTGGGCAATCTTGGAGCCACCTTCGGCTGTCCTGGGGCCTCGCGGGGATCTCTTGTGGCCGTCCAGACGCCTTTGTTGGTGCCCTCTTGCAACGTCCTGGTGCTCTGTTGGGCCCCTTGGGCCCCTTGGGGCCCCAACTGGGGCCAGCTGGGGGAGCCCGCGGGGTTCGTCGGAACTGTCTTGAGGGATCTTGGAGGTTTTTTGGTGCGTATGCAACGGTTGTTTGACCAAACCAGCCAAATAAAACAACATCAACGCACATAACAACAGTTTATACATAGGTGTATCCATATACATATACATGTCGGCAATACATGTAGATTGTGCATGTGAAATATCCACATGTGTGCATTAGCCAGCGTGGATCCCAAACAATGTTATGCAGCGCAGTCGACGTGGCGCAATCTATGTGGTGCTGTTAATGCGCGTGTGTCCGCAGTGAGTTGTCAACTCCACTGTTCGCGCAATCAACCCACCCACCCACCCGCAACTTGGTTAACATAAGCCTATGCGGCGGAGATTGCGATTGCGATGAATGCTTGGTGTTGGCTGGTGCATCTCCCCCGCGCATGCTCGCGCGCGCAGTGGCCAGCTAGTTTGGACCTCCACAACCACCACCACAACCACCACAAACCACCATCACCACAACAACAACAGCAACAACAACAACCATCACCACAAAACACCTCACCACCACCACCGCCAAAAACGCCACCACCACCAGCACCACTACAACCCACCACAACACCACAACCACCACCACCACCAAACCACCAAACCATTACCACCACCATCACCACCACCGCCACAACCACCACCATCACCACAACCCACCACCAACACCACCACCACAAACCACCACACCACCACCACAAACACACCACCACCACCACCACCACCACCCACCACCCACCACCCACCACCACCACCACCACCACTCTACCAGCAGCAGCACCACCACCACCAACACCACAGCCCACCACCACCACCACGAACCACCACGCCACCACCACCACCGCCACCACCACGACCACCACCATCACCACCTCAACCCACCACCACCACCACCAACCACCACACAACCACCACCACCACCACCACCACCACCACAGCCACCACCACACCACAACAGCCACCACCACCACCACCACCAATACAACAACCCACCACCACTACCACTACCATCACCACAACCTACCACACCACCACCACCGCCACAACCACCACCGCGACTACCAGCAGCACAACACGCCACCACCACCACCGCCACAACCTCCACAAACCAGCTCACCACCACCACCACCACCACCGCCACTACCACCACCACCACCAGCACCCCTGCCGCCGCCAGCCGCCGCCGACGCCGGCGCCGCCAGCCCGACGGGAGGGAGAGAGAAGTAGGGGGGGGGTTCGAACCCCCCCCTCCATCCAGGGGGGGGGGTCCGGTTCCCCCCCCGCCTCCAAGCGACCACAGAACGCGCTATTTCCATATCTCTCTCTATATATATGTGTGTATGTGTATATCTATATGTGTATATATATATATATGTGTATATACATATATACATATATGCGTGTAGCTATAATTATAGATGTGTGTATATGTATCTGTATATGTGTATGCACATGTCTATGTGTGCATGTAGATATCGCACGCAAAAGATGCCACCTCTTCTGAATCAGCTTCTTCTGGTTAGACGCATGTCCTACTCAATTCGGTGAATTTCAAATCACTGTATCCGATTCGCTTCGATTCGCCTGGCTAGACAGGCTCGGCTGAGGGGGGAGACGGGGTATTTATTTGGATTGGGGGGTATAGAGGCGCACGCGATTCTGCTTCATCCTACCAACTTAGGGGCAAATGAACACAATACTACGCCCATTGGGCGCCACCCAGGGCAAGGCAAGGGCTCCTGGGACGACGGGGAGGGAGAAAAAGTGAAGGGATCTGAAGGTGAATCTGCACAATACGCGCTGGGCTTGTGAGGCGCAACTTGATCACTCATCCTCATCTTCGCCCGCCTCATTTTACCCCTTCGTCCTCCTCCTCCTCTTCCTCCTCCTCCTCCTCCTACTCCTCCTCCTCCTCCTCCTCCTCCTCCTCCTCCTCCCCCTCCTCCTCCTCCTCCTCCACCTCCTCCTCCTCCTCCTCCTCCTCCACCCCCTCCTCGAGTGCGTATGAGCCCTCCCATTCCCTCTCGCCGCTCTCGACGCGCGCGTTCGGTCGTGCAGGTGTGTTCCCATCCTTCCCCTCTTTCCCTCCCCTCCCTTCCCCTCTCCCCTCCCCTCGCCCCGCCCTTCTTCCCTCCCCTCTCCGCTCCCCTCTCCCCTCCCCTCTCCCCTCCACTCTCCCCCCCCTCTCCCAGCGGGGGGGGGACAAGCCAGGTGCAATCGCGCCATATCTGACATCCTTCCCGTACCATTGCGTTGACTTTTCCTTGTCCGCCGACAGGTGTCATGGCGGACCTGGGGGAGGGAAGTGGAAGGGGGGAGAGGAGGACAGGAGCGGCGAGCGCGGGAAGAGGAGGGATGTTGAATGGAGGGGGGGGAATGGGGGATGGCTCGGAGGAAGAGGAGGGAGGGGAGCAGAGACGGAGGAGGAGGAGGAGGAGGAGGAGGAGGAGGAGGAGGAGGAGGAGGAGGAGGAGGAGGAGGAGGAAGAGGAGGAGGAGGGGAGGAGGAGGAGGAGGAGGAGGAGGAACGGGGTGCCGCTACAGCTCCGCGGCCCCGCCGTGGGTTAGCTGGTTGGTTGTGACTCTGCTTCGTGAGGCACGCGAGGGACGGAACAGGGAACCCGCGCAGGCAATGGTGCAAAAGATGCGGGTACATGCCCTCGGCAGCGGGGCTGACGGAGTGGTGGATGGGGCGGGTGATGGTCTGCTATTGCTGTGGACGTCCGCAGTCGGGTTAGGCCCGAGCTGCAAGCTGAGCAGGCCTTCGGGCCAGACGCACCGCGCAAGTGGTGAGTAAGCTCCGAAACAGAAGCAATAACTCGGTCCTCACTCGCACAGTTGGGAGCCGGCCCTGTCCACTGTCCCATTTCCCCCACTGGGGCAAGACGGCCACGGAGAGGGAGCGAACCGAGGAGGAAGGAAGAGGGGGAGGGAAGATGCGGAGGGGAGGAGAAAGGAGAAGGAGTAGCAGCAGCACCAGCAGCAGGAGGAGGAGGAGGAAGAGGAGGAGGAGGAGGAGGAGGAGTAGGAGGAGGCGGAGGAGGCAGGAAGGGAGGAGGAGCGGCAACAAGGAGGAGGAGGAGGAGGAGGAGGAGGGAGGAGGAGGAGGAGGAGGAAGAGGGGAGGAGGAGGAGGAGGAGGAGGAGGAGGAGGAGGAGGAGGGAGGAGGAGGAGGAGGAGGAGGAGGAGGAGGAGGAGGGGGGAGGAGGAGGAGGAGGAGGAGGAGGCGGAGGAGAAGGAGGAGAGGAGGAGGAGGAGGAGGAGGAGGAGGAGGAGGAGGAGGAGGAGGAGGAGGAGGCGGATTTTTTCATCAGGCGCGGCGCCAAGCGTGCAAGCACAGCTAGGCGGCTTGGGCACAAGCCCGACCGTGGGAACAAAAAAACCGAGCCAGCAGGCGCAGCCAGGGGCCTACAACCCGTCCGCAGCCTCGTCCACGACTGCCAGGTCACCAGGCTGTCGAGGATGAAGTCCGCGAACGGCCGAGGCCTAACCTGGCCGCTGGCCCAGGGCAGAGGAAGACCAGTGCGCGGGTGCTTGCCCTCCCACAGGCGACCCACGCGGGGCCGCGTCTGTGGGGGCACAACCCCGAGGCAAGGCTGCGCGAGGAGCTGAGCGTTCTCACTCGAGTGCGCTCCGCACCTCGCGCAGAAAAAAAAAGGGCCCACGCACCATACGCGGTGGCCACCTCCTGGGCTGCACGCCGCAGGCATGTAGCCATCACGCGTCCTGGCGACGCGGAAGCAGCGGCAGCAGCGGAAGCCCTTGCCGCACGGCACAGGCTCGTGCACGCCAGCGGGCAGCACCACGTCTGCCGTCAGCGCGGGGGCTGTCCCTCCGCGCCGAGCACGTCGCAGGTGGCCGTGCCGCGGCGCATCCTGCTGGCTGGGGCCCGCTGAGCGCAGCACCCGAGCCAAAAACTTAGCGACAAGCGCCACCAAGTGAAAGGTGCGCCTGATCCGCTCCACCGCGGCACTGTCCGTGGGGGGGAGGGCAGCACCCTGTCGGGCGCCGAGGTCGGCGTAGTGATTCCCCCAGCGCTTGATCAGGCCACGCTCGACGGCACTGTCGTGACAGCGTCGAGCGTGGCCTTTGACCTTCACAACCGTGATGTCGCCACCTAGGTCGTCCACGCGATCCCAGATGCGCGTCCAGAGGTCGGCTGCCTCGCACTGGGCTCCAGTGGTCTCGGCGCGTCCGCGCTCGAAGCTGGAAACCACCCAGGCGCAGTCCGAGTGGAAGCAGTAGGGCCCCAAGGCCACGTGCGTCAGATACATGAGGAGGGCGAAGGTCTCCGCAAGATCTGACGCTTGGTGCGGCCCTGGGAGCGGGCCGCAAAGGGAGGCGGTCAGGCATACTTGCCCGTCCACCTGGACAACCGGAAGGATGGAGGGAGGGAAGGATAAGGAGGAGAACGCGGAGGGCGAGCAGGAAGGAGACGGCGAGGACGAGAAAGATGAGGGCGGCACTCCTGAACGCCGCGGCCAGCAACGACCTCTCGCGGCACGCCGCGAACCGCCTGCCAATGGCCAGCTCGTGCGCGTGGTACCACAGCGACACCTCGGCGCGGCTGCTTTCCTTCTCCTTCTCCCGCTCCTGCTCCTGCCCCTCCTCCCTCTCTCCCTCCCTCCCTCCCTCCCTCCGTTCATCCATTCTTCCCTCCTTCTCCCTGCCTCCTTCCCTCCCTCCTTCCCTCCCTCCTCCTCCTCCTCCTCCCCCTCCTCCTCCCTCCTCCTCCCTCCTCCCTCTTCTCTCCTCCCTCCTCCCTCCTCCCTCCGTCCTCCATCATCATTATCCTTCCTCCTCCTCCTCCTCCTCCTCCTCCTCCTCCTCAATCCCTTGGCCTTCTAACCAACTTCATGCCAAGACGGAACTCTCGCCGCAGCGCCGCGCAAATCCGCGGTGAACTGCGTGGGAGGGCGGTGTTCAAAATGGGTCTCTCGCCCTAACGCGGCGCACAATCTTCTCACCATGTCGCACAAGCTATCCACAAGGACGGACACAGGGGAGTCACACATGGTGCTCTTGCCCGAGAGAACGCACGGTCGCTTCAGAAGATTGCAGCAGCTGCAGCCATCTGCAGCCTTCTTCACAATGCTGCTCTCGCCGTAGTGCCGCGCATGCTCGTTGCTATTTGCAGCAGCTACGGGGATGGAGGGCGGTTTCTCAGTCCAAACGGAGCCCTCACTTTAATTAAGTATGACGGCCAAACGCTTGCACCGATGTAACAACTGCACAGATGGAGGGCCGCTCCTTTTCAAAAACTGTGCTCCGTGCCCGACCTCCTTCACGCCCACGAGCCCACTCGGCGACGCTCATGTCGTACAGTTCGGCGTGCAATTGTTCCAGCGGCACGAAAGCGGCACGCTCTGAGGAGTAAGACGCGCCTGCTTCTGCTGCTCCACCTCACCCAGCAAAGTGATCTCGGCGCAACCAGTGAGCAATGTGTCACCGCATGTGCACAATTACCCACGTAGCCCTGGAGTGGTTCTCTGGAGAAAGACGGCCTTCAAATTCTCCGCGCGCCACGTCCCGCCAAGCATGCGACACGGCTCAGCTGTATCGGAGTCAGGATTGTCCCGCACGGGGGGGGCGAAGTCCTGCTCCTGCTCGACGATAGCCTCGGGGTCCGCCACCAGCGGCTCGTGACGTGCCTTGTCGGCCGCCGTCATATGGCGCGACAATGGGGGTGAACGTCGATGCGCCGCTCAACAGGGCGAATCGCATCCCCCAACCTGTGGGGATGCCCCTAGGCCGGCATCCAACTGCGCACGTACCAGCAATGCCGCCCCAAGCGACCGTAGCCGCTTGCCGAGCTCGTCACGAAACTCGGGAGGTGGACCCAGGGTATCCATGGCCTGCTGCGCACACTGATCGGCCGTGCACGACTGCTGTAGCAGCTCGAGCTTGGCCTCGAACTGCTGCGCATCGGGATGGGCAGTGGCAACACCACGATCAGCAGTGGCGCGGGCTCGCCGCTGCGCGGCCGAACGCTGCGCCCTCGATCACCGTCGACACACTGCGGGATCACCTGAAGGCGACCGCTCCCGCGCCATCCCAGGCCTCGCCGGCAATTCTCCTCTGGAGGCTCAAGAACCAGATGCGCAAGCCAGTAGGTCGGAAACTGGTGAACATGCCCGGCCGGCTCGAACCGATGGGGGGTCGCCCGCTGGTGGGTGGCTTGAGCCAAAGCGGCTACGGCTACGGAGGAGGAGGAGGAGGTTGCGCTTCCTCGAAGGAGGAGGACGAGGAGGAACAGAAGGAGGAGGAGGAGGAGGAGGAGGAGGAGGAGGAGGAGAAGGAGCAGGAGGAGGATGAGGACAAGAGGAGGAGAAGGCGGACGAAGAGGAGGTTGGCGCAGAGGAGGTTGCGCTTCCTCGAAAGTTTGAGTGATAGTAAAAGGGCCGCATGAGGCTGGCGCAACGCGAAAGCCGAGCCTCAGGAGCTCCCCCTGCCGCCTGGTAGCCGTCCTGGGGCGCGCGCGGGGCGTTCGGGCAAAATGCCCTTCGTTCGCCTCGCCTCGCTTGCTTTCCGGCCCACCTCGTGGGAAGAGGCGCGCGAAGAGGGCGAGGAGGATCAGGAGGTGAGACGGAGGTCCTCCTCCTCCTCCTCCTCCTCCTCCTCCTCCTCTCCCTCCTCCTCCTCCTCCTCCTCCTCCTCCTCCTCCGACTGCTCATCCTGAAACTCCTTCTTTTCCAGTTCGAATTCCTCCTCCTCTTGCTCTTCCCCTCCTTGCCCTGCCTGCCCGTCCCTTCCCTTCCCTTTCCTTCCCTTCCCTTCCCTTCCCTTCACTCCCTCCCCTATCCCTCCTTCCATCCTGGCTGCCACGACCCCCGCACCCGCCCAGAACTAGGACGAGTGGCGAGCGTGTCAGGATGCCAACTCTGGGGCGCAGGTACACATGAATCCGTCCTTCAATCTTCGAAGGGAAAAAGAGGGCGACCGCCCAGTCGAAATTCGCATTCCACCATCGAACGCGCACTTTCTGGCGTGCACATGTCGCCCCCAGGCAGCCTCCGGACCGTTTTCGAGCGGAAGGCGGGGCGGCGGAAGGGGAGGCGGCGCAGCAAGCAGAACATCTGCGAGAGAAGTGAAACAATCAGCGAGATGAGAAGGGAAAGAGCGCGTTCTGTGGTCGCTTGGAAGGGGGGGGGGGGGGTGAAACCGGACCCCCCCC
>CAUYUJ010017081.1:145340-157840 GCA_963575745.1 Prorocentrum cordatum
GCTGAGGGACCACCCCCTGCGCACCCTCTCTGGTGTCGAGAAAGTGCCACCCCTGCCACTCTCTCCGGCCCTGGCGCGCATAGAGGCCGCGCTGAGGGACCACCCCCTGCGCACCCTCTCTGGTGACGAGAAAGTGCCACCCCTGCCACGCTCCCCGACCCTGGCGCGCATAGAGACCGCGCTGAGGGGCCACCCCCTGCGCACCCTCTCTGGTGTCGGGAAAGTGCCACCCCTGCCACGCTCTCCGACCCTGGCACGCATAGAGACCGCGCTGAGGGACCACCCCATGTGCACCCTGTCGGGAAAATGCCACCCCCGCCTCGCTCTCCGGCCCTGGCGCGCATAGAGGCCGCGCTGAGGGACCACCCCCTGCGCACCCTCTCTGGTGTCGAGAAAGTGCCACCCCTGCCACGCTCTCCGACCCTGGCGCGCATAGAGACCGCGCTGACGGACCACCCCCTGCGCACCCTCTCTGGTGTCGAGAAAATGCCACCCCTGCCACGCTCTCCGACCCTGGCGCGCATAGAGACCGCGCTGAGGGGCCACCCCCTGCGCACCCTCTCTGGTGTCGAGAAAGTGCCACCCCTGCGACGCTCTCCGGCCCTGGCGCGCATAGAGGCCGCGTTGAGGGACCACCCCGCTCGCACCCTCTCGTGGTGACGGAGAAAGTGCCACCCCTTGCCAACATTTCCTCCGACCCTAGGAGGCGCGCATAGGTACAGCGCTGAGGGACCCCCCTGCGCACCCTCCCCTGGTGTCGAAGAAAGTGCCACGCCTGCCACGCTCCCCGACCCTGGCACGCATAGAGACCGCGCTGGGGGACCCCCCCCCTGCGCACCCTCTCTGGTGTCGAGAAAGTGCCACCCCTGCCACGCTCTCCGACCCTGGCACGCATAGATTAGAGACCGCGCTGAGGGACCACCCACGGTGCACCATCCCTGGTGTCGAGAAAGTGCCACCCCTGCCACGCTCTCCGACCCTGGCGCGCATAGAGGCCGCGCTGAGGGACCACCCCCTGCGCACCCTCTCTGGTGTCGGGAGAATGCGACCCCTGCCACGCTCTCCGACCCTGGCGCGCATAGAGACCGCGCTGGGGGACCACCCCCTGCGCACCCCCTCTGGTGTCGAGAAAGTGCCACCCCTGCCACGCTTTCCGACCCTGGCGCGCATAGAGACCGCGCTGAGGGACCATCCCCTGCGCACCCTCTCTGGTGTCGGGAACATGCAACCCCTGCCACGCTCCCCGACCCTGGCGCGCATAGAGACCGCGCTGAGGGACCACCCCCTGCGCACCCTCACTGGTGTGCTGTGCTGCGGTGAGCTGTGCTGTGCCGTGCTGAGCTGTGCTGGGCTGTGCTGTGCTGAGCTGAGCTGTGCTGAGCTGTGCTGTGCTGTGTGTGGGGGGGCAGGGGAGGTACGTGTGAGGAGACGCGGGTGCGACGCGGCAGAGAAGAAAACCATAACCCCACGAAACATGTGGGGACACATACTACTACTACTACTACTACTACTACTACTACTACTACTACTACTACTACTACTACTACTACTACTACATACTACCTGCTACCTACTACCTACTACCTACGACCCACTACCTACTACCTACTACCTACTACCTACTACTACGACTACGACGACTACGACGACTACTACTACTACTACAACTACTACTACTACTACGACTACTACTACTACTACTACTACTACTACTACTACTACTACTACTACTACTACTACTACTACTACTACTGTACTACTACTACTACTACTACTACTACTACTACTACTACTACTACTACTACTACTACTACTACTACTACGACTACTACTGCTTACTACGACTACTCAACTACTAGTGCTACTGCTAACCATCTCCTACTACGACTACGTCATCTTCTACCCTACTACTACTTCACTACTACTATTAACTAACCAGCTACTACTACTACGACTACTACTACGACTACTACTAACTACTACTACTACTATTCACACTACCACTACTACTACTACTCTACTGACTACTCACTACTACTACTATACTGACTAAGTACTACTACTACTACCACTACTACTAGTAATACTACTACTACTACTACTACTACTACTCTACTACTAACGACTACTCCTACTACTCCTACTACTACTACTACTATACTACTACTGGTAATACTCATAGTACTCATATTACTGATACTACTCTACTACTACTACTACTACTACTACCTACTACTACTACGCACTACTGACTCACTACTACTACAACTACTAGTCTAGTACTAGTACAGTTACTCATTTTACCATTCCTATTATCGTTATGTCTACTACTGTGCTACTTTCTACCTACTACTACTACTACTACTACTACTACTACTACTAACTGCTGCTGCTAACTACTGCTACTACTACTACTACTACTACCACTACTACACCGACGTTCTAACTACTTACTACACTCTACGAACTACTACTACTACTACTACTACTACTACTACTTAACCACTACTACTACTACTCCTACTATACTACTACTACTACTCTGCTGCTGCTGCTGCCTGCTGCTGCTGCTACTACTACTACTACTACTACTACTACTACTACTACTACTAACTACTACTACTACTACTACTACTACTACTACTACTACTACTACTACTACTACTACTACTACTACTACTACTACTACTACTACTACTACTACTACTACTACTACTACTACTACTACTACTACTACTACTACTACTACTACTACTACTACTACTACTACTACTACTACTACTACTACTACTACTACTACTACTACTACTACTACTACTACTACTACTACTACTACTACTACTACTACTACTACTACTACTACTACTACTACTACTACTACTACTACTACTACTGCTACTACTGCGGAACAGGGCCGCCGGCCCTGTTCCGCCGGCCCTGTTCCGCCAGCCCTGTTCCGCCGAGGCCCTGTTCCGCCGAGGCCCTCTTCCGACCGGCCCTGTTCCGGCCCGCCGTCTTCCGCCGCGGCCCTGTTCCGACGGGCCCTCTTCCGCCGAGACCCTGTTCCGCCCAGGCCCTGTTCCGCCGGCCCTGTTCCGACCAGCCCTGTTCCGCCGCGCGAAAGCCCCAGGCGCTGGGACTGCGCGCCCGTCTGGCGGCGGAACCGGGCCGGGGCGGAACCGGGCGGGTCAGAACCGGGCGGGTCGGAACCGGGCTTGGTCGGAACCGGGCTTGGTCGGAACCGGGCGGGTCGGAACCGGGCGTCGGCGGAACCGGGCGGGTCGGAACCGGGCCTGGTCGGATCAGGGTCTGTGTCCCCGACCCAAAGACCCGAATTTCGGGTTGGGGGTGTATGGGTTTCATATGTGTTTTTTTCATGTTCCCCGACCCCCCCCCACTGGAAATGGAGGGCAAATTGGGGCCTTCGGGTTGGGTTGGGGTGGTTCTGTGGGCGGTGAAAGAGTAGCACCGATGACGTTGGGGTCCAGCTTCCCATCCCACATCTCGCAGAGCAGCGCCAGAGCCCGCTGCCACTGCTGGCCCTTCTCGCACGCACTGACCCCGGCGTTGTAGCTGATGACATTGGGCTCCAGCTTCGCCTCCCGTATCTCGCTGAGCAGCGCCAGGGCCCGCGACCACTGCTCGCCCTTCTCGCACGCGCTGATCCCAGCGCTGTAACTGATGACATCGAGCTCCAGCTTCGTCTCCCGCATCTCCCTGAGCAGCGCCAGAGCCCGCTGCCATTGAGCGCCCCTCTCGCACGCGCTGATCCCAGTATTGTAGCTGATGACGTTGGGTTCCAGCCTCGCCTCCCGCATCTCGCTGAGCAGCGCCAAGGCCCGCTTCCACTGATCGCCCTTCTCGCACGCGCTGATCCCAGCGCTGTAGATGATAGCGTCGGGCTCCAGTTGGTCATTCCACATCTCGCTGAGCAGCGACAAAGCCCGCTGCCACTGTTTGCCCTTCTCGCACGCGCTGATCCCAGCGCTGTAGCTAACCAGGGCGAACCCGTGGAACCCGTGGAGCTCGTCCACGTCATCTAGCGTTTTGGGCAGTCTTTGGCACCTCCTAGGCCACCTTGGAGGCCTTCTGGGTGGTTGTGGGGCCTTTTCTGGCTACCCTTGCACGGCCTTGGAGCGTTCGGGGGAGCGCCAGCAGCCGTCTTGGGTCTTGGACTGGTCTTGGCCCAAAATGGCTAGAAGGTGGAAGTCTTTCAAAAAACCATCATGAATCAATGATTTCGTCTGCCGCGGCCCGTCTGGACAGCCTCCTGGGCCGTGTAGGGGCCATGTTGGGGTGTTGGGCCGTCTCAGAGCTCTCTGTGAGCCCTCTTGGGCGGCTCTTGGGCCCCGTCCAGCGGCTCTTGGGGGCTCTTCCGCGCAGTCTTGGGTGTCTCCTGGTCTGGTCTGGGCGCTGCAGGGAGCTGCCTTGGAGCACTCCTGCGCCGTCCTGGGGCCCTTGCCCGAGCCTCTCGAGCCCTGGAGCACTCGTGGGAGGCCCGGGAGCCGCCTTGGGCCGCTCGTGGCTCGACATCGCGAGGCCCCGAAAAGCAGGCAAAACGCCACACACACACACCCACACACACACACACACACACACACACACACACACACACACACACACACACACACACACACACACACACACACACACACACACACACACACACACACACACACACACACACACACACACACACACAAAAAAAAAGTGATTTTTGGCCACGGCGAGCCGTCTGGACGGCCTCCTGGGCCGTGCAGGGGCCATGTTCGGACTCTTGGGCTGTCTTGGAGCTCTCCGAGAGACCTCTCGTGCGGCTCTTGGAGCCCGTTTCGGGGCTCCCGGGGGCCCTCTCGCGCAGTCTTGCGGCTCTCTTAAGACCTTCTTGGGCTCCTCAAGGAGCCGTCTTGGAGCACTCCTGAGCCGTCCTGGGGCCATCGCCGGAGCTCTTGGGCGGCCTTGGAGAGTTCGGGGGGGTGGCCCAAGAGCCGTCTTGGGCCGCTCTTGGCTCGACATCGCGAGAACCTGAAAAATCAGGCAAAGAACAACCATCGAGCTATTAGTGAATTGTGGCCGCCGCGCGCCGTCTGGACGGCCTCTGGGGCCGACTTGGGGCCATGTTTGATCAGCCTGGAACATATCCCTATCCCTAAGCCGGGCATCGTCTCATCACGATGCCAATCTTAGGGATTCCCCTAGTTGTTGAGGGCGCATCCCTGAGATTGTCATCGCCCTTTGGCGTGTCAATCTTAGGGATAGGGGTAAGTCCGAGGCTGGTGAATGTAGGGGCTCTTGGTCCGATCTCGGCGCTCCCTGAAGGCGTCCCGAAGCGTGCTCGAGCCGCCTGGAGGCACGCCAGGCCGCGCCAGGGGCGCCCCACGGCCCGGCGAGGCCACGCCGAGGCTAATTTTGGACAATGGATCCGTTTCCTTTCCCGCACGCCGGCCATGCAGGAGAGGCCAGGGCCGGACATATTGTTTGCCTGCCTGTATGCTTGCCTGCTCGCATGGCTCATTCCTTGACTGCTCGCCTCATTTCTTGTTTATTCGCTCCTGGATGGTTTGTCTGAATGTGGAGTGGACTGTCTCTGCTTACGGGGTGGTGGGAGAGCCACTCACATGGACTGAAACAGCGTGAGCAGTGAGCCTGCAAGTGCTGTTTCCTCCTCGCCCTCCTCCTCGCCTTCGTCCTCCTCCCCCTCGTCGTCCTCCCCCCCCTTCGCCGCCGCCGTCGTCGCTGTCGGTGTCTGCACGGCGTCTTCTTGTTTCGCAGCCGCGCCTCCGGCAGCGGAGCTTGCTGTTTCACTGATTTGCCAACGCACCTCTGACGTGCACGGCGCTTCTTCTTCTTTTTCTTCTTCGCTCGATCCCGCGTAATGGTTGCTTCGTCTGGCTCGCTGTTGCTTGTTCTGTTTTGCTGATCCATGTTGTTACTGTCTGGTGTTCTATGTTGCATGCGGCTGCTGCTGCTGCTGCTGCTGCTGCTGCTGCTGCCAGCAACGGCTGCTTACTGTTGCTTCGAGCTGGTTGATGCTTCTTACCTGCTGCTGCTGCTGCTGCTGCTGCTGCTGCTGCTGCTGCCTGGTCCGGTGAGAACGCGTGCTGCTGCTGGCTTGCTGCTGCTCGCCGCTGCCGCTTGCCGAAGCAGGCTGCAGCTGCAGCAGCTACGGCCTGTTTCGGCAAGCAGTGAAGCTGCTGCTGCTCGGTGGACTCTGCTCACCGATGCCGATGGCCACCGGTGCCTGCTGCTGCTGGCTCGAGCCGTCGACTGCTGCTGCAGGCCGGCCCACGGCCGCAGCCGCTGCGGACTGCCCCGCAGCGGCTCCTGCGGGCCCCTGCCGAGACTCTCTCGGAGGCCTCTTCGGGACGAGCCCGGGGGGGGGCGGTCGGGGCGAGCCTTGGTGCTGGGCCCTCTGGAGGCCTCTGGGCACTCGAGGGCCCCGTCGGAAGCCTCCAGCCCACGTCCGAGCCATCTTGCGCGTTGAGACGTGAAGAGTGCGCAGCTATCAAATGAAACGAACTAGAGGTTGCCAATGCTCGCCTACGGGCAGCTCCCCCCTGGACCATCAAGGCGCCTCTTGGAGCCATCTTGGAGACATGAAGCATTTTGAAGCCTCTGGGGCCGTCTGGCGACCTTCTTCCGAAGCTCATGGGCCGCCTTGGGGCTCTCCTGGAAAAACACGCTGGCCATCTTTGGAGTGTACGCAGCCTGTCTTGAGGCCATCTCGAGTTCCTCGAGGGCTTCTGGGAGCCTGTTTTGGCGGTCCGAGCCGATTCGTTCACCTTTGATCCCCCACCACTTTGGCATACGCTGAATCTGACAATGAAGATAAACTAGAGCGGATTCGTGGAATATCGTCCACTCAAGCTTAATCGCATCATGGGAGGAAGTAAGACCCCCTGCCTGCTCGAATGCTCACTTACTGTCCTGTTTGCGTGACTTGGTCTGCTGGTCCTGGAAGGTCGTGAAGTTACCGCGACTGCCGTTCTCACAAACGCACTCGCACGGAGGGGTGCGGAATTGAGCGCTCACGGCACTGAGCAGCAGCTCGAAGTGCAAGCCTTCGAAGGATACCGCACGATAAGCACGACGCGGCATGTGGATGTAACTGCTCGCCGCCATATGCCGCGTCTGCATACTCATCTCATGCTACGTGCTGTCGGTACTTTCTGCTGCTCGGTGGCGGTCGCTGCTGTGGGCTGCCGCTCTTTGCTGAGGATTCTTGCAGCCCTGGGGGTGGTGGGGGTGGAACGAGCTCTCGTGGGGTCTCTACTGCCCATCTTGGGCTTCCTGGGGCCGCGTGGGGACCTCTTGGAGGTCTTGGAGCCGTCTGGGAGAGAAGTGGGGCTGTCTTGGGGCAGTCTTCGGCCGTCTTCGAGGCGTCTTGGGGTCCTCTTGGATGCTAGCCCGGGTCATCTTAGACTAGTTGATTTGGGGCGTCTTGGGACCTGTTGAGGGCTCTTGTGGACTTCTTGTCGCTCGCGAAGCCTCTGGAGCCATGCGAAGCAGGAAAGTGAAGTGCCGAACGTGTGCTCAGACCTCAGGGGATTGGGCGAGCTTCTCCTCGTGGGGGCCCTGCGCGAAGCCACCTGGCAACCTCTTGAGGCCAGCCTGGCGCCATCTTGGGACATCCTTGGAGCCTTCCACCGGACTTGTCGGTCGTGGGACGACGACGACGACGACGACGACGACGACGACGACGACGACGACGCGGGGCCTCCTGGAGGCTCTCCTGGGCCGCATGGGTGCCTCAGATGCCTCCGCCGGGCCGCTCCCGGGCGCGCCGGGGTCGGCTGGGCCGACTTGCTAGCCATCGAGCCTGGCGCCCTCCTGGCACGCACTGCGCCTGGCACCACACGTCGGTGGGAAGTACAGTCGGGCTTGATTGGAGAGGACACGCGAGAGGACACAAGACCCTTCCGAGGGCCACGTTGCCACAGAAATGCAGGAGGCATGGGTCGCAAGGCACAGGACACGAGGGTACCCTTGATCTGGCAGGGTCGACCTACTAATCCGGGCCGCCTGCAGGTAGAAGCAGAAAGTAGGACAGCGGACAGAGTAAATTGGGCTCAGGCCGCAGGCCCCCCCCCCAGAACAACACAACACAGCAAAAACCGTGCCGACCCCTCCTGAAGCAGGAAGGCGCTTGAAGCAAGAATTGGGATCTGGGAATCCCACATGCCTACCTTCAACGGCCCGGCGTGTGCAGGAAAGGTGACGTTCGGCTCCAATTTCGCCTGCCGTGCGTCTGTGAGCAGCGACAAGCTGCGCTGCCACAGACACAGCTTCACGCATGCGCTCACTGCAGCGTTGTGCGCCGACCCCTTCCTGCCGGGGGTAATGAGTATCGTTTATCCGATCCCCATCCCCAGCGGCGTGGCCTGGGCCCCACTGGCCGATGTACACCCCTGGATGGCTGGATGGGGATATAGGCCGTTTTCTTCGGGTTTCGAGGGGTGTATTCTCAACTAGGGGGTAATCTGGTGGGGGGTCTCGCAGGGGATGGGGATGGGGATCGGTTCAACGGTACCGAAGTAAGAGCGCGTGTGAGATCTTCAGCCGTCCTCCCTTCCCCTTTCCCCCTCTCCGGGGGCCCAGCAAATCTCGTTGAAAGCCCCCCCCCCACAGATTGGGGGGGGGGGGGGGCCCCCCCAATGTTGGGGGGGGGGGGGGGGGAGCAGCGTTGTTCACCGACCCCGCCTTGCCAGGGGGAGTGCGTACAGTCGGGGCCTTGACCTGAGGAGCCCACAATAAGGAACGAGGCCCCTTTTTTCCATAAGTTAAGCTTCGATTTCCGATCGAAAAAATAAGGGAAACCTGAGGCAAGCTGTGAAACACTTAAGGAACGCGGAGCCCCTCCCCAACCAAAAGGGTTCCTTCTTCAGGGCCCCGACTGTATGAGATGTTGCGCAGTGCCCCTCCCCCTTTCCGCCTCCCCTGGGGGGGCCCGGCACCTCCCGTTGAAAGGCCCCCCCCCCAAGCTAGAACTCGGGGAGGGGGGGTGGCCGAGCTTGGGCCGTCAGAGCCTCCAGATCCGCCTCCCGACGCCTCCACGATGTCCCAGCTGCGGTCCGAGACGGCTCCAGAGGAGATCCAACACCCCACAAATAGAGGCCTCAAAGGGAAACTCAAGAGGCGCTGAGAGACTCCCAAACATATATATATATATATATATATATATATATCCATATATATATATATATATATATATCCAAAACATATATATATATATAGACATACATACATACACAATACACATATCGATTTATGTGTATATATTATATATATGGAGAGAGAAAGAGAGAGAGAGAGAGAGAGAGAGAGAAAAAAAAAAAAGCGATAGAGAGAGAGAGAGAGAGAGAGATAGAGAGAGAGAGTGAAAGAGAGAGAGAGAGAGCCCATGTACCTAAACTCATCAAAACCCCTGCTATGTTTCAAGATGTGTTGTTGTCTCGCCTCGTCGTGGTCAGACGCCTCCGAGAGGGACTGGGAAGCTTTCGAAGGCCCCCAAACAATCCAAGGTGCCCTCAAAACAGCCCCAAGATGGCCCCAGAGGCTCCTAGCTTGCCTGCAAGACAGCCCCGAAATTGGTTCAAGGCGGCTCAAGACGGACCCCACACGGCCCCAAGATTCCCCAATGCGGCCCCAAGAGATTCCAAAGGAACGCCAAGATAGCCCCGAGAGGCCCCAGGAGAGCTCCAAGAGAGCCCCGGAATGCCAAGACAAACTCCCTACAAGATCCCGCGAGGGCCACAAGACAGGCCCAGTACTCTGCCCCGCACATGACCAACGTGCCCAGGCCAAACACTCAACACTCACTCATTGAGGGAATGTTGCTTGCAAATTGCCCCCTGGGGGTCCACCGTGATTCCCGTTTTGCGGGCTCACTCGTTGCCCTATTCTGCCGCTGTTTTGACCGGAATGGGATGCACAAGCTGGTCTTTGAAGGTTCTTGCTCTCACCGTCCCTCATCCCCATTACTCCAACCACGACGGTGATCATCCCTTTCCTCCCGCTCCTCGTCCTCCTCCTCCTCTTAGGTTGCATCTTCGGGGGACCTTCGAATCCGTGTCGAATCCGTGTCGAGCGCGTCAAATCCGTGTCGAACCCGTGTCGAACCCGTGTCGAATCCACGTCGAATCCGCGTCGAACCCAGGTCGGAGTACAAGAAAAGACTGCCATGCACAGGACAGGAAAGGTCACCGGAAGATGCAAAGTAACTCCTCATCATCTCCTCGTCTTCCTCCTTCGCCTCCACGCCATCTCCTAGAATCTTGCGCCCCTCACACAAGACCCACAGCAAATCCGAAACAAGTCCCCCTAGAGATCCCAACAACCACGAGCAAATCCGAAACAAGTCCCCCACTGAGCAAATGCCGACGAAAACGTCCCGGCATCCTGCCCGCTCTCCCCCTTCCGCTTGCCTCCCTGACCCTTCTGGATATCGCATCGGTATTCGTCTTCTTCGTGCGCTCCACCGCACTCGGAAAAAACCGTGCAGTCCAGGCTGCAATCGCCCTGCCCAGCTGCCGAGGGGCGCCGGAATGGCGTCAGCCTCTTGAAAAACTGACGACGGTTGGTTCCAAATTCGCATGCCTCGATTCACTGAGCAGCGTTAGCGCCTGCTGCCACTGATTGCCTTTAGCGCACGCGCTGATTAAAGCATTGTAGCTGATGAGAGCAACTTGCGTGCCTGACCGTAACGCATCTCGAAACAAATTCAATGCTGCTTGCCACTGCTTTGAGTCCCCGCTCTTTTTGATAGCGAAAGTGAGAGGTGCGCCCGTCAACGATTGTTTTCCCTGCCGTCTCAAACTTCCGGATGCGGGCGCCGCAGCATGATGGGTCTCTGGAAGCGCCACTCTTGGTATTGGTGGCTCTGTTGCAACGAGGACCATGCATGAGCTGGCCTTCAGCCGAAAGAACGGTAGACAACGTATTCTGGCGACGTACAAGACGGTGGAAGGATTGAGAGGTAAACGAAGAAGGACAAACCATGGAGGAAGTCCGCCGACCTCCGCTTGCCGGGGGCGCAAAGGCGTGCGAGGCGATTGGCTGTCTCCCTCCCCCTTTCACTGGGGTTCATCTCCCTGGGGACGTCTTGAAGGCTTCTTGGCCCGTCTTGAGGCTATCTTGCATCCCATCTTGGCTGTTCCTGAAGCCTCCTTGGCGCGTTGGAGCCCAGCTGCAGCAAGCTTAGGTGCAGTCTGAGGCATCTTGGAAGCCACGGAGTGCTGAAGTGGAGGCTCCGGAGGCCCAGGCAGGGCGTCGAGGAGCCCGGAGAGCCCCCCCCCCACCCTCCCCCGGCCCCCGCTCCCCCCCTCCAATCGGATGGGGGAAAGCGGCTCCAACACGCCAAGGAGGCTTCAGCAGGAACCAAGACAGCCTCGAGACGGCCCAAGAAGCCTCCACGGCGTCTCCAAAGGGCTCCAAGAGGACCCCCAGGGAAAGGAGGAGGGCACGCCTCTGCACCCCCGGCAAGCTGCGGTCGGCGGACAGCTGGATAGTGATGGTGAACAGGGAGGAGGGGCAGCTGCAGTCGGAGGAAAAGGTAGAGGAGAAAGAGAAGGTGGATGAGTTGGATCATGAGGATACTGATGATCTGATGCTGATGCTGACACTGATGCTGACGATGATGATGAGGACGACGACGACGACGACGATGACGATGACGATGACGATGACGATGACGATGACGATGATGATGATGATGATGATGATGATGATGATGATGATGATGATGATGATGATGATGATGATGATGATGATGATGATGATGATGACGACGATGAGGGGGAGGAGGAGGACGAGGATGAGGAGGAAGAAAAGGAAAACAAGGAAGGGTGATTATCACATGGGGGGCAGGGGACAAGGCGGGAGTAGGAGGACGAGGAGGGGGAGGAGGAGGAGGAGGAGGAGGAGGAGGAGGAGGAACAGTAACTTTGCTCTTGCTCCTCCTAGCCCGTATGTGTTTCTCCTCTTCCTCCTCGTCCTCCTCCTCCTCCTCCGCCTTCTCCTCCTCCTCCTCCTCCTACTCCCCCACCTCATCCTTCTCTTCTTCCTCCTCTTCTCACTCCTCCCCCTCCTCTTCGACCTGCTCCTCCTCATCCTCCTCCTCCTGATCCTCACGGCCTTCTCCTCGGTTGGGGTGGGGGTGGTCGCGGGGGGGGTCTCCTGCGCCGTGCCAGCGACGCAGCGCAGGCGAGATGCCACAGCCACGTCGCCTGCCAAAAGGGAGGAGAGCAGGGGGGTCCTCCCTCGTCGTCGTCGTCGTCGTTGTCGTCGTCCTGACCCTTCATGCCCATATCCTCTTCCTCCTCCTCCTCCTCCTCCTCTTCCTCCTCCTCCTTCTCCAACATCCATATCCTCCCATCCTTCTTCTCCTATCTTTTCAATCCCCCTTCCTCCTATTCTTCCTCCGTATGTTTCCTTGTGCTCCTCCGCCTCTTCCTTCTCCTCCGCCTCCTCATTGTCATCATCACCCTCCTTGTGCTCATTCA
>CAUYUJ010017081.1:165340-180340 GCA_963575745.1 Prorocentrum cordatum
GAGGAGGAGGAGGAGGAGGAGGAGGAGGAGGAGGAGGATAGGGAGGAGGAGGAGGAGGGAGGAGGAGGAGGAGGAGGAGGAGGAGGGAGGAGGGGAGGAGGGGGGGAGGAGGGGGGGGGGGCTGGGCTCATTCAGTTGCATCTTCGGGGGGCCTCGCCTGTCCCCCAAATTGGTGTCATTTCTTCTGCCCGACGCGGGATCGATGCGGCCTCGACGCGGATTTGGCGTGCAGTCGACGCGGATTCGGGACGCAGCCGACACACATCCGCGGAGGCCGACATGGACTCGAAACGGATTCGACGCGGACAGGGCCGCGACGGGACAGACAGAGTCCATCGAAAGGACGCGGACAGGGCCGCGACGCGACAGACAAAGACAGACACGATGCAACAGAAAGGAGAGCACACCGCCTACCCGCGCCCTGCGGGCGGAGGGGGGCTTTCCGCAGAGCTGCCCTGCCTCCGGAGGGGTCGGAGGAGGCGTACCCTGAAGTCCTGGCGTCTCTCAACTTTTTCGAGCCAGCCATTGTCGCCTTGCTTCGGGCCCCTGGGACCCTCACAAACCGATCCGGCTCGAAAAGTGTCGCAGAAGTTGGGGTCTAGGGCTCCGGGCGTGATTTTTGACGATGGTGATGTTGCCATTTTTCGCTACGTCGGATCTCAGGGATTGAGCTAGGCCATTGAGCAGGATTGAGGGGGGAGAGAGCGATGGAGCCAAGGCCATTGAGCAGGCTTGAGCCGAGGCCGTTGCTCAAGATTGTCCCAGATTCTTCCTGGGATTGTGCCTGATCAGCCTGGTCAGAAGGTATGACACGTGGTTCAACGGGGTTACACGGGATTCGGCTGGATTCGACCAGTTATCGGCCACGGATGTACCAGCGGCGATGCTGAGCTTCACCTCCAAGGAGCTGCCTCCTGGCAAGAGCATGCTTATTTTGATTCGCGATACGGGGCGTGATCGGGGGAGGGGGGAAAGGGTCGCCCCCGCTTCCCCCGATCACATCACAGCGGGGGACCGCCGGAAATCTCAGGAGGTCCTCGGAGAATCCGCAGGGGATCTGTGCAGACGTGGGCAAAATAGCGTGACGTGATCCGGGGTGGGTGGGAAGGAGAGGGCCGATCACGGCCGCTAATTACCGCCCAGACCTTTCTTGTTGGAACAGAAAGCAATAAACAAAAAAACACAAAAGAGCAGGCTAAAGGCGGGTCCCGAGCGAGCCGGATCCTGGACCCTGGGGCCTGCCCCCAAAGCGAGGTCTTCCACCGGCGTCGCTCTCGGACACCCCCGGGGGCCCGTGGAAGACCTCGCGGGCCCGAGCACGGCGAGGAACCTCAGGACCCGTTTTTTTTAAGGACCCGCTTCCCCCAGGGCGAGCCGCTGGGCAATCTGCGGGCTCGGGGGCCTGCCGGCATGGCAAGGATCGGCCCTGCCCCTGCGGCGCCCTGCAGGACCCCTCCGTGCCCGAGGCCGTGCGCCCATCACTGCGGCGCATCTCCACGCCATCCCACCGAGCACGTCTCGTCCCCATCCCGTCGGCAATCCACCGACGTGTCGCCTGTCTGTTCACTACACGTCGTTCATTTCTAGTCGTGCTCATTTCTAATTGTGCTCGTTTCTAATTGTTCCTGGCCACATAGTGGCCAGGAAGAGGCCCAGGACAGAACAATTGAGAGAGCGTGATCCACCGCCGCTTTACTGTGGAAAATTGCCAACCTTTTCCTCCGGAGCCCGGGGGTCTCCCCCCCCCCCTCCGAAAATCCCCCGCCTGCACCCCTGCTGGAAACACCTCCCCCCCCCCCTCCCTTACGGCAAAAAACCACCCCCTCCCCACCTAAACCCTACCTCCCCCCCCACACTCCCCTCCCTCCCCCCTCTCGAATAACGGGGGGTGGTCACCTACCGGTTCGAACCCCTCCCAACCCCCCCCTCTCAGGCGTCCGGATCGGGAAAACCGAGGGGGGGCACTACGGGTGGAACCCCCCCCCCCCCTCTCGAAAACCGGAGGGGGGTCACTACCGGTTCGACCCCCTCCCCCCCACGCACCGCCAGCAAACGACTCCCGGTCCCTACCACCGCTCGCATGACATCCCCCACTGTTGTTCCCAGCACCACTGTCCTCACCACCACTGCCCCCGCTGGTTCCACCACCGTCCCTATTGTCCCCACCAGTGCCCCCACCACTGTCGCACTGTCCCCACTGTTCCCACAACTGTTCCCACCACGGTTCCACTCTCCCCACTGTCTCCACGGACCCAACCACTGCCTATCCCCACTGTCCCCACTGTCCCACTGACTCCTCCGCTGTCCCACTGAGCTGTCCCACTGTTCCCACCACTGTCCCCACTGTCCCCACCACTGTCCCCACTGTACCTCTGTCCCATTGTCCCACCGCCGTCCTCGCCGACGCCTTTACCAGTGTCCCCACCACCATTGTACCCACCACTGTCCCAATGTTTCCACCTCATTCCCACTGTCCCCACACCACTGTCCCCACCACCACCGCCACCGTTCCCACCACTGTCCACTGTCCCCCCTGTTCCCACCATTGTCCCCACCACTGTCCCCACCACTACCGTCTCCACCGCTGTCCCACTGTTCCCCCACTGTCCCCACCACTGTCCCGCTGTCCCGTCACCACTGTCCCCACCAACACCGCCCCCACCACTGTCCGCACCCCCACTCGGTTTTCGAGGGGGGGGGGTGGGGGGGTTCGAACCGGTAGTGACCCCCCCCCCTTTTCATGATGAGCTGGGGGGGGGGGGAGGGGTTCGAACGGTAGTGACCCCCCCCGGTTTTCCGGAGGGGGGGGGGGGGGGAGGGGTTCGAACCGGTAGTGACCCCCCCCGGTTTTCCACCAGCAGCGGTAGAACACGCTCTTTCGAACAATTAGAAATGAAAGGATCTTACCCCCCTGAAAACCAGAGAACCTTCGAAGAACTAGAAATTAACAAGGTGTACACAAAGAAGCTGATGTGTCTACTCGAGCAGATCTCACAGCACACTTGGAGCCAGGGGAGCAGAGAGAGAGAGAGAAGCAAGGGCACTAATGGAGAAGGGAGGGGGTGGAAAGATGGAGGATGTGTTAGGCAGGCAGTGGGATACACCAAGACACTTCGTTACCAAACACTGACCAACAATCGGTAGCACAAACGGGGAGAGACAGAGAGAGAGAGAGAGAGAGATCCGGTGGATGCTTCGCCAGAGGGATCCGTTGACAATGCAGATCACGTCTTAGTCCGAGGCTGTTCGTTTCCCTTTTACGTTGATTATGGGCTACGCGGGCCACTCACGAAATCATCATACAAGCATATAATATAAACAAAACAGCGCGTCAACCTGCCAGAAGCGAGCAGTCCCCGTCCCTAGACATATGCGATGGCTTGGGTGGCAGATGCCTTCAAAGGCCGAACTAATGTCCAAGTCATCACGGGCCCCTTCTGCAACTCCAAGCACTGGTAAATGCCATACAGGTTGCCGCCCCAGCAAACACCATTGTACAAGTGCGATGGTCTCCCTTCAAAGTCACTGTTATCACTGCCTGGTTCGAAGAAAAGCTGAGGTCTCTCAACGCGCGCAAACAAATGCTTGGAGCCATCGGCAAAGTGAACCGTGTAGCTGTAAGTTTGGCGAGACGATACTGTCCAATGAACGCCGTCATTCGAGAATGCATAGCGCGCCTGGACAACACCAGTTGGGCACATACCATGCCAGATGATGTGCCAGCCCCTTTGGCTTCGCCACAAGAAAGGGTCCTCGCCTGTTCCAGCCACACAGAACCACTTTTCTGGTTCTACGGGCTTTGGTGTTATCATTCGGAATGGACCACGCCATGAGGAAGCCCTTGCAACCCCCAAGAGCTCTTTTCCAGGATTTGGGTTGAACCTCCTCTGCAAGGCAAGCGTCACGGTACCGTCTCCTGCAATGTGAGGTGATGGATTCGAAAAGCCCGCACCCCAATCAGTAACGTTGTCCTCTTCGAACTCGACTTTGATTGGGCTTGTCCAAGGTCCGTAAATACTTCGCGAAAACAGAACGTACACCGATCCAGACACCGATGCAGACATGCGGGTGTGATCCGATCTTGCTAATTTTGCTGATGCCCTGTCGATGCCAGGTCCACTTGCACTTCCGCACGCGGGTATGTTTTGGGATCCACCTGCACCGGTGAAGAAGATAACAAATCCTTTGCCTCTGGGAATCCGCCGCACAGTGGGATTGTGAGCCTCCGGTGCGAGGACAACCTCACGGTGCACGAATGGCCCTGCTGGAGATGCCGCCTCAGCCCTGACGATCGCACTATTCGTCCCCCAGCTTTCCAACCCACAATGATTGACCATCTCCGCGACAAAGAGGTGGTACTTTCCATCTTCGAAAAGTGCGTTGCCACCCCAGGATGCAGCAGACTCGTTGCGATACCAAGCATGTGTTTCTGCAGGGAGGACTGCCAACACGTCGCATGTTGGTTCCTCTGTCCACGGCGCATCACATTTGCACACACCTTTAACACAATCGCCGTTCAAAGAGCAATCCGAAGAGGTCTTGCATGTGTACAAAGATGTGCGACCTGCTGCGAAACGCGTTGCCCACGTGAGGAGGATGAGCAACCGAAAGCACAAACACATTCATACTACTTGAAACTTGCATCAAGCTGCGTAGGGGAAATCCTGATCCAAAACGACTACGGACCGAGTCCGAGGCCGATCCGAATTATATCGAATTATACAAGCCGCCTGCATCAACCGGCCGCTGCAACCGGTAGCGATGCCGACGACCGTGTTGCTGTCGTTCTTGTTCCGACTTCAAAAGTACAATTGGTCGCCGTGCGCACGGTGAGGGCATTGGATAAGGAACCATTGGATAAGGAATCCAGGGTCTCGAAGCTGGTGGAACACCAATCGTAGACTGGCCATGGACATCACTGCCGACCTCATCAGACAAGGAACCCTCTAGAGTCTGAAGCCCCCTGGGCACATTCCTCAACGAACGCCCCCACCGTACTGGGGACGACCGTCGTCCACCCGCACCCGAGGAGGGTTTTTGTTTTTGCAATCCTTCGTTTTTTTGCAATCCTTCGGTTTTTTTTTGCAATCCTTCGGTTTTTTTGCAATCCTTCGTTCGAGGAAGGGCGACGGCGGCGCTCTGCGCAGCCGGGCTCCAACCGCAACCGCGAGCCACACCCGGCCGCTGGGGTTGGCAGACGAGCAGCGCTTGGCCTTGATGGCCAGGGCTTGCGACAAAAAGGCGACAACGAGGTAACAGAAGCGAATGGCAGAGACCGGCCGACAGAACCGCCGTCTTTGCGAATCCGATGCATCATGCAACTGGGCTCGCGAATAACATCGCCCGAGAATATGAGTGCCTAATCACAAATTGTGGGAGGCGAGAAACGAGTAATGCTTGACAGCAACATATCTCCGCTCTCACAAGCTGTTCAAGGCCCAGGAATAACTGTTGGTCACCATGCATGCCTTGCCTAACTTGGGCACCGATGGCGAAATCATGACAATAATTCGATCAAAAACAAGATCAGGGACACACTTCGATGTATCTTCAAATAAATGCACATCGTTGGGAGCAATTTGTCCATGGCCGTTCACTGTGGTCGGTACATGGCCATGGCCGTTTAATTTGGTTTGCTGGCGGGAGTTACAGGCGACGCTGTTCAACCTCGCTTAGCGGTTTGCTCGTGCGCCCTCGACGAGGCGATGCAGACATCGAGCCTGGGTGCACCAGTGATGGGACAGCGGCTCAGGTTGGAATGCAGTGTGCTCACCAGTCTGCTAGAGTTTGACGTTGGTGCTGGCGGTAAGCTACTTGCGATCGGAATCGACAGGCCGCCACTCGTGTTGCAGGCGGCCTCTTCTGAACTGGCTTCGTGGAAGCCGCAATTGCAAAGTGCTTGACCTTTATTGTGTCACCCCGTTCTTTGCCGCGCACGCCTCCTGGTGCAGCTGGTGCAGCTGCTGCTGCTGCTGTTCATGCTCTTCCTGCTGCTGCTCCTCATCCTCCTCCTTCTTCTCCTCCTCCTCCTCCTCCTACGACCACTACAGCGACAACTAACACTACGACTACGACTACGAGCACTACTAGGACTACGACTACAGCAATTATCCCGGCAAAGCAACCTAACAGCGATGTGTAGGAGCATGTCTGGAAGCATTCCCCTTAAGATTCAGATGAGAATCCAGCTGTAGAAATCTGCTGTTCTCGCAGTCGTAGTCGCATTCGCGATGACAGTCGCAGTGGCAACGGCAGTCGCAGTCACAGCCTCAGCCTCAGCCTGCCTCAGCCTCAGCCTCAGCCTGCCTCAGCCTCAGCCTGCTTCAGCCTCAGCCTCAGCCTGCTTCAGCCTCACCTCATTTTTTGCTATACGCCTCAGCCTCAGGCCTCAGCCTGCCTCAGGGCCCGCAGCTCAGCATGCATGCCTGGCTGCCTCTGCTTCAGCCTCAGCCTGTTTCAGCCTCAGCCTCAGCCTGCCTCAACCTCAGCCTGCCTCAGCCTCAGCCTCAGCCTGCTTCAGCCTCAGCCTCAGTCTGCCTTCAGCCTCGGCCTCAGCCTCAGCCTGCCTCAGCCTCAGCCTGCATCAGCCTCAGCCTCAGCCTCAGCCTGCCTCAGCATCAGCCTGCCTCAGCCTCAGCCTCAGCCTGCCTCAGCCTCCGCCTCAGCCTGCTTCAGCCTCAGCCTCAGTCTGCCTTCAGCCTCGGCCTCAGCCTCAGCCTGCCTCAGCCTCAACCTGCCTCAGCCTCCGCCTCAGCCTGCCTCAGCATCAGCCTGCCTCAGCCTCAGCCTCAGCCTGCCTCAGCCTCAGCCTCAGCCTGCTTCAGCCTCCCTCAGTCTGCCTTCAGCCTCGGCCTCAGCCTCAGGCTGCCTCAGCCTCAGCCTGCTTCAGCCTCAGCATCAGCCTGCCTCAGCATTCAAAAACATGCCCAGGAATGGAGTTCTGCGAACTCGAAGACCACGAAGTGGCCTACAGTTGGCTCCGGGCATTCAAAATCATGCCCAGGAATGGAGTTCTGCGAACTCGAAGACCACGAAGTGGTCTACAGTTGGCTCCGGGCATTCAAAATCATGCCCAGGAATGGAGTTCTGGGAACTCGAAGAACACGAAGTGGCCTACAGTTGGCTCTGGGCATTCAAAATCATGCCCAGCAATGGAGTTATGGGAACTCGAAGAACACGAAGTGGCCTACAGTTGGCTCCGGGCATTCAAGATCATGCCCAGGAATGGAGTTCTGGGAACTCGAAGAACACGAAGTGCGTTACTGTTGGCTAAAAAAAATCACCTGTTTCCCGGGGCACTTGTCCGGATCCCGCCCAGACCCCCCTGGGGAGTCATGATGCTCTCTTTTGACCCTACAAGAAACCGATCAGTCTTCGCTGTTAGGTAACTGCGAGTGCGATTCCGACTACACGTGCGACTACCACTACGACTACGACATCGAGGAGGCGACAAGACGGAGGACAGTACTCCCCATCCTCCACCGCCACCGCGTCCTCCTCCATCGCGTTTCTGTATATATATATATATAGGTCCTTTCTGTCGCCCCCGGAGACATGCCGGTAGGGCGGGCCATGTCCGATCCTGAAGCGTCGAATTTGTAACAGCTTCACGGATGGAGGGCGGGCCGTTTTCTAAATGTGGCTCTCGCCTAGGCGCCGCGCACATTTGTTGTAAAAGTTCGCATTGCGCCACGCGCATTCGCATTAAAAGGTTGCAGGAGCTTCATGCATGGAGGGCGGGTGAATCTCAAAATGCGGCTCTCCCCGCAATGCCGCGCACGTTCGTCTTGAAAAGCGCAAGAACTTCACGGATGGAGGGCGGGCCGTTTTCAAAATGTGGCTCTAGCCGTAGCGACGTTCGCACGCGTCTTAAAAAGTGCAAGAGCTCAACGGATGGAGGACGGCTCTTTTCCAAAATGCTGGTCTCGCCTTAGCGCTGCGCGCTTTCGTCTTAGCGGAGAATTACTGCCGACGTCCCAGGAATAATGTTCTGGCACGATTTATGATTGTCACGGCGCAACAGTCACGTTAGTTCGCTGTGTTGAAGTCCCAGAAGTAGCGTTCTGGCGCGATTCAGAATCGTCAGGACGAAGCAGTAAAGTTGGTTCGTGGCGTTGAAATCCCAGGACTCGTGTTTTGGCATAGTTAAGAACTCTCAGACGGTTGCCTTCCATCGGATCACTTCCAACAGTTGAGATACATTCCTGTAGGGGCCTACAAGCAGAAAGCTTGGAGGAAGGGGTTCTTGCAGCATCGTTGGTGCGTCCCAGGTCTGCACAAGTCCTCCTCCTCCTCCTCCTCCTCCTCCTCCTCCTCCTTCCCCCCCCTCTTCCCCCGCTCCACCACCGCCCCTTCCATGTCTCCTCTCCCCCTCCCCCCCCTCACCTCCTCTCCCACCCCCTTCCCGTCCCCTCCCCCTCCCCCCCTCCCACGCCTCCCCTCGCCCCTCCCCGCGCCCCCCGCCCTTCCCTCCGCCGCCGCCGCCGATGCCGCCGCCGCCGCCGACGGCGGCGGCCGCGGCCGCGGCCGCGGCGCGCGCGCGCGGAGGAGCCTCGCCAGCCGAGACCCTGGCCAGTGCCTGCCGGGCGGGGGGGGGGGCGCCGGCGGAGCACCAAACGCCCGCCGCCCCTGGGCGGCGGCGGCCGCCAGCCTCCAAAGGGCCAGCGCCTCCTGAGATCTCTGGAGGCCTTCGCTCGTCGTCGTCGTCGTCGTCGTCGTCGTCGTCGTCGTCGTCGTCGTCGTCGTCGTCGTCGTCGTCGTCGTCGTCGTCGTCGTCGACGATCGTCGTCGGCGCCCCCAGCGAGGTTGTTCGCTGCATGGCCCGTCGTCTCCTCCGAGGGGAGGGGGGCAGGCAGCGACAAGGCCGCCCACGATCCGATTCGGTGCGACTCGATTCGCTGGCCAGGGGCGATTTCGGAAACCCTGAACCCAAAAACGGTTCCATCTCTTGGGGGTATATGTTTTACTTCCGCTGGCCTTCCGCCGGCGGAGGGGGCCTCGTTCTACTGCCGCCGACCTTCCGCCGCCCTTCCGTCGCCTTCCGCGGCGGAAGAGATGACAACTCCTTCTGGTTTTCCTCGAAGGCGAGGCTTTTTTTTGGAACGCTCCACATGAGGGACCTACGGTCAGACGAGACAGGTCGTGCTGTTCGATGCTGTGATGACGGTGGAGATCTGCTGCACGACAGGGGTAGCCTGCTCTCACAGCCCTTGCCAAAATCGAATCGAATCGAAATCGAAATCGAAATCGAATCGAAATCAACGAGCCCCAAAAAGGGGGGCCGGGCAAAGCCGCTGGCGGCGCGCCTCCCTCAGCGCCAGCAGGCCGCGCCGGGCCCGGCGCCGCTGCGCGGCCGCGCAGGCCCTCGCTGCAGGGGCGGGGCAGGGCGGCGGGTTTGTTGAGGAGGGGGGAGAGGGAGGGAGAGGGGAGGAAGGAGAGGGGGATGGTGAGGGGAGGGGAGAGGGGGAGGAGGGGAGTGCGAGGAGGAGGCGGAGCGAGGAGGAGGAGGAGTAGGAGGAGGGGAGGAGGAGGAGAGGAGGAGGAGGAGGAGGAGGGGAGGAGGAGGAGGAGGAGGAGGAGGGGTTAGGGGAGGAGGAGTTAGGAGGAGGAAGGAGGAGGAGGAGGAGGAGGAGAGGAGGAGGAGGAGGAGGAGGAGAAAGAGGCTAAGGAGGAGGGGCTAGGAGGAGGGGCGGAGTCAAAATAAGGCGGCAAAGAGGAAGGGTACCAATGCAGGACAGGCGGAGGTATAGAGCAGGACGAGGCGGAGGAGGAGGAGGAGGAGGAGGAGGAGGAGGAGGAGGAGGACAGGTCCCACGCACGATGGCATACAGTCGGACCTGGGACAGAAGAACATCCCCCAAGAACACGAGACCGTTCGACGTCCAAGCTGAAGGACATGTTCGCCCGAGCATCCTCCAAGCACACGAGGCCCTCGCAAGGGGCAGGGCGGGGCAGGGCAGGTGGAGCGACGATGGGAAGCGGGTCTCAGGCACGATGGCACACGTAAGACGAAGCCAGGACGAAGATAAATTCGGGTGAGGATAAGTCGAGAATCTCTGAGATCTGGCGGCTCTTGAGGATGTATCGGGCGTCGCGGCCTTCTCAGAGCGTTCTGGAACGCTCCGAGAGCGTTCCAGAATGCTCTGGAACGGATCTATCCTCGTCGTAGCCCCGCCTGAACACGGTGGGGGCAGTGGATCGGGTCGGAGCTAGGACAGAAGAGCATCCTTCAAGAACATGAGACCCCCGCCTGCCAAACTGAAGAGCGTTTTCGAGAGCATTCTCCCCAGGATGCACAAGAACGCCCAGCAAGCACGAAGAATATTCGGACATCCTCTTCGAATCGACCTCGATCTTATACCCCGGTCCGACCGAACCATTTGATCAAGAATGTGGGGTCTGGAAGCCGGTGGAACATCAAGTGAGGCTTAGCCATGGATATCCCCGCCGCCCTCATCGGGTAAGGAATTCTCCAGGGTCTGAAGCCTCTCGGGCGCATTCCTAAACGAACGCCAACCGTAGCGACCCTGCGCGGTGACCTACGCGGGCCGCCAGCGCGGCACGATCGACTGGAAACGAGGGCGCCTAAGCGGCATCCAATGCAGGCAGCGTATGCGTGAATGCCCGCACCATCGAACCAATTTACTGGCTGTTCTGCGTCGCGCAAACGAATGTGCACTTCGCCGTGGGGAGACCTAACGGTCCCCCCGATCGAAGAGCATGTCACCCTTCACCTTTCGAGTGGGGGATCGACTACAGAATTGATTTACCCCAAACTTGATTTGTTCGTCGAATCCATGAGAAATGCTTCTACGTATGACTCGACGAGGAAACCATTTTTGGGGTGAATCAATTCTGTAGTCGATCCCCTACTCGAACCTTCTCTGCCTGGCCTGGCCCCCAGGACGCCCCCCAGAGGCCGAGAAATGGACAGGGCGGACAGGGCTCGGAGGCACGC
Organism: Prorocentrum cordatum; assembly: GCA_963575745.1. Lineage (NCBI taxonomy): Eukaryota > Dinophyceae > Prorocentrales > Prorocentraceae > Prorocentrum > Prorocentrum cordatum. Next base: position 176,298 of record CAUYUJ010017081.1, read on the forward strand.
AGAGCGCCGCGGGCTGGCCGCGGTTGGGCGGGCGGGCAGGGGGGTCCTCCTATCCTCCCCTCCTCCTTCCTCCCCTCACTCCTCCCTTCCTCCTCCTCCTCCTTCCCTCACATCCCGCTCCCCTCCTCCCTCCTGCCTCCTAACCCCGACCCTTCCTCTCCTCCTCCTCTCCTCCTCCTCCTCCTCCTCTCCTCCTCCCATCCTCTCTCTTCTTTTCTCCTCCTCCTCCCTACTTCTCCTCCTTCTTCCTCCTCCTCCTCTCCTCCTCCCTCTCCTCTCTTCCTCTCTCTCTTGGATACCTACCAGACCACCCCAACCCAACCCGAAGACCCGAATCTCGGGTTGGGGGGGGGGGGTACGGGCTCCATACGTGTTTTCTCGCTGCTCCCCGACCCCCCCCCCAACTGGCAATGGAGGGCAAATCGAGGCCTTCGGGTGGGGTTGGGGTGGTTTGGAGGGTGGTGGCTCTCCTTCTCTTCGGCTGCTGGGCTCTGGCGCGGCTCTCCGCGCAGGCTGGACGGTGAGGCGCTCCCGCCCGCGACGACCTAAAAGCGTGTGCACGTGGCCGATTCCAGAAACCCTGAGCTTCCGCCGGCGGAGCCGGGTTGGGTTGGGGTGGTTTGGTGGGTGGTGACTCTCTCTCTCTCCAAGCGCGGGCCTCAAAGCGTTTGTGCTTCTGCAATTTGGCTCTTGCCCTTCGAGCCTCCTCCTCCTCCTCCTCCTCCTCCTCCTCCTCCTCCTCCTCCTCCTCCTCCTCCTCTCTCTCTCGCAGCGGCGCCTGCCGCCCCCGCTCCGCCCACCGCGCTAAAGGCGCGCGCCGGCGCGCGCGCGCCGGCGGCCGCGCGCGGGGGCCCCGGTCCTTTCGCAGGGGGGACAAGCTATAAAGCATGCACTTTTGGAGGTCCCGCGCGGGCCTCAAGGTTTTTGTGTGCTCCTCCTCCTCCTCTCCTCCTCCTCCTCCTCCTCCTCCGGTCCTACCTCACCTGCTCCTCCTCCTCCTCCTGCTCCTGCTCCTCCTCCTCCTCCTCCTCCTCCTCCTCCTCCTCCTCCTCCTCATCATCCTTCTTTTCGTCCTCCTCCTCCTCCTCAGCCCCTGCCTCCTCCTCTTCCTGATCCCGCTCCTGATTTGTTGTGCTGCACGGTGGTGGGAACCACATGCCCTAAGCCCGCCACCGTCGACCGAATGGGCTCATTCATGCCGCACTGCCTGTCACGCTCCGCGGCGCCAGAACAACTGCACCGCGAGGCCCACCAATGATGGGATACCGAATCGCTCCGCAGTCACCACCGGCTTGACGAAAGGCACGCAGTCGGAGACTCCGCGTCGAGCAGGAAGGCCGCGGACGCCGCGCCGAACGACTCCGGCAGCCATGGGCCCGGAAACGCTGGCGCCTCGCATTTGCCCGTCGGCCGGAGAAAAAGCGGGTCGAAACATGAAGCAGCAAGGCTCTGGAAGCAGATTGGGCTTCCGCCCGCCCCCTGAGGACGAGGGCAGGGGGAACGCCACTCGGCTCTTGAAGTGACAAGGCGCCAAAAGTAGATTGGGACTTGGGCATCCGAAAATGCCTACTGTTCAGTGGGGCACGTCCCTCTAGAGGAGGAATGCTCAGAAATAGCTTGAACCAAAAAAGTACTCGGGGGACTCCCGGGGGACGATCTTCTTTCTAGCACTGTTTCACAATGTTGGGGGTATTCATTTGTTGGCGTTGTTGAAAAAATTGTTCGTCAACCATCCGCCGATAGGAAGACATGCCCGACCTAAACAGTTTCGGAAATGCCCGACCGGAGGAGGAGGAGGAGGAGGAGGAGAGGAGGAGAAGAAGGAAGAAGGAGGGCCTGAGAAGGGGAGGAGGAGGAGGAGGAGGAGGAGGAGGAGGAGGAGGAGGAGGAGGAGGAGGAGGAGGAGGGGGAGGAGGACGAGGAGGCGGAAATGCCAGACCCAAACTTTAAAACCTACTGCCACCGACCAGCGTGCACTTCCGCCGCCCTCCGCGTGCCCTTCCGCCCGCGGGCCCCGCGGCCGTTTTTTGCACTCCCGCCGGCTCCCTGCTGCCTGCCGCCGAGAGGGAGGGGTGCAGCGAAAGCGAGGCCCTGCCGCTGCCTCGGCCCCTCCCTCCTCCGAGGCACGCGCCACCCTCGAGCTTCGGCCTGTGTTGTTCCCATCCTACTCAAGGACCACCTCCCAGAAAAATGATGTCGAGCACCCGGAAAAAAGTATCAAAAGAGTGTCGAAACAGTGTCGAAACAGTGTCTCCCATGGCCCGACACGTGGCAACCCTTGGGTTTCGGTGCTCTTTCTGGCGCTCGAAACATTCTCTTTCTGGTGATCAAGGCGAACGTAGGCTGGAGCATCATACGCTTCGGCCCGACGTCGTCCACGGCTCCGCGCGCCACCGCGGCGCGGAGCCGTTGGAGCCACAGCCCGCCGCAGGGGGCCCCCCGCGCGTGGGGCGTCGGCCTTCGGCGACGGCGGCAGCCGCCGATGGCCCCCTCTCCCTCCTGCTTCCTCCGCACGCGAGCGGGGGTCTCAAAAGGTTGAACTACATACTGGGGAAAGACGACAAACGAACTGATTTTCCTGAATACCGAAGCCCCTTTTCTATCGACAAACAACGCGACATGAAGAAACATACCCACCCATCTCGAACAACGACAGACAAACCCCAGCGGTCGAGAGCTGGAGAGCTCAAAGTCGGGCTGCGCGCCAGGATGCTGCAGCACGGCTGCAGGATCTGTGAGTTGGGCCTGAGGATGCCAGAAAAAAGCTGCCGAATACGACGATGCTGAGCCTCATCTGCTCGAGGAGCGCCGCGTGGAGATTCCCATGCTTACCGTCTGGACGAGGTTCTCGCTGCCCGCGGCCCTCGGGACCGAATCGCCGCGCCGACGACTGCGCGGGGAGCTGCCGCGGCCAGAGCCCCCCCAGCTCGCACGCCTGCCACAGCGCCAGCACCTGCACTCCTGCCGAGGAGCCTGCGCTGCACTCTGGCCCCCTGCTCCTCCTCGGGCGCGGTCTCGCTCCTCTGGCCGCCTCTTTTGCTCCCATCTGCGGCACCCTACCCGCCGCCGGCTTGGCCCGATCGCCGGGGTGACCCCCAGAGAGGCGAGCGCCGAAGCGCTTGCCCCGGCTGGCCTCCAGGCCTCCCGCTGCTGCCGCCCTGCTCCGCACGCGGCCAGCTCCGTGCTGGGCGGCGCCTCGCGCCGCCCGCGGCCACGCGCACGTGGTCCGCTGCCGCAGGCGGCCGCCCCCGCTCGTGGCGCGCACACGGGCGTCTCCTGCCCTACCGCCGTGGGGGCTGCTCGCCAAGGCCCCGCTCCCAGCGCCCCCCGGGGCCCGTCGGGCGCGGAGCTGCCCGCCTGCCGCCCCGGCTGGCGCTCCATGCAGCCCTTGCGCCGCTGCACTCGGCCCCTCCGCCCGCCCCGGCTGGGCCTTTTCGTAGACGCCTCGTTCGTAGACGTTTCGTTCGGCGATGCCGTTTCGTTCGGCTTCCCCTCTCGGAAGTGCAGGGAACCAGAGGGCAGGGACCTCAACTTGAGGCGCTCGGCCACTCCGTGTGTCCTACCCATTGCCGTCAGCATGGTCCCCGCCGGTGATGGCCCTGCTTTCCACCACCGCCACCACCATAAGTTGGAGGGGGGGAGGGAGGAGGAGGAGGAGGAGGAGGAGGAGGAGGAGGAGGAGGAGGAGGGCCCCCTCGCGCTCCAGCTTATGGTGGTGGTGGTGGTGGAAAACAAGCCCATCAGCCGAGAAAACATGCACACGCCCGAGCGATGCCAAGGGCTGGGCTCGATCCCCTGGGCTGATCCTCCGCGGCCCCTCGCCCTGCTGCCGCCTTTTCTGCCCCTGGACCTCCGCCCGCCCTCGCCCCGCCCTCCCCCGCCTGGGCCCAGGCGCTGCCGCGTTCCCCCCCCCCCCCCCTTCCCCCTTCTCGGCCCCGCGGCCTGCGAAGGCGCCGCCGGCCCGCAGACTTTCGGTGCGGCCGCATGCCGCCGCCCCCCCAAATGGACTCTCTCTCGCCGAATCGACCAACAGATGCGTCGGA
>CAUYUJ010017081.1:185340-211074 GCA_963575745.1 Prorocentrum cordatum
CACGAGGAATCTGATCGTAAGTATGCGTGGAGGGTGCCGACTTCACGACGAATCTCTTTGTGAGTATCACGGGGAATCTCTTTGCGCAGCCCGTGCCCGTGATTACCAGGATTGGACTGTCGCAGAAACGGTACAGTCAAAAACCCTAATAAGGACGCGCGGTAAGGACGCAGGACCCTTGGAAGCAGCAGTTGGGATTTTTGGGGCGGCGGACGGCGAAAACCTCAAGGACGCAAGAGCAAGGAAGAGCAAGGACGCGAGGGTACCCTGAGCAAAGTCGCGCGTCCTTATTAGGGTTTTTGACTGTAATCCAGACCACACCGTTGACGGGCCACACCATGTGCCTGGCCCTGGGGGAAGCTCAACAAGGATCCCCCTCTGGCAGAGGGCGTAGCTCTGCTTTTTGGACGAGCTCTGCTTTTTCCTAGTCCTGCCAACACTGTGCTAAAGGGAAGTGGGCAAGGCAGCTTAAATGGGCGAGGGGAGCGTCAAGAATGCCTGGGGGTTCTACTCCGCATCCTCCTCCTCCTCCTCCTCCTCCTCCTCCTCCTCCTCCTCCTCCTCTTCCTCGTCCTCTTCTCCTCACCCCCCCTCTTCTCGTCCTCCTCCCCCTCATCATCCTCTTCCTTCTCTTCACTTCCTTCCTCACTCCCCTCCTCCCCCGTCACCCTCCTCCTCGCTTCCCTCCCTTCGCTCATTCTGAATCCTCCTCCCCCTCATCATCCTCTTCCTTCTCTCCACTTCCTTCCTCACTCCCCTCCTCCCCCGTCACCCTCCTCTTCGCTTCCCTCCCTACTCCTCCAGGCGCTGACTCCCCCTGCGTACGCTCCAACTAAAAAAGTTCGGCGCGCCGCGGGGGTCAGGCGCCGCCCGGCGCGGGGGCGCGGGCGCCGCCGGCCAGGAGCTCCTGCACGCATGGGGGCATCTGCGGACGAGCAGGAGGAGGAGGAGGAGCAGGAGGAGGAGGAGGAGGAAAAGGAGGAGGAGGAGGAGGAGGAGGAGAAGGAGGAGGAGGAGGAGGAGGAGGAGGAGAAGGAGGGGGGGAGAGGGAGGAGCTCCTGCGCGCATTGGCGGCGCGCAAAAGGGGGTAGGGGGAGGGGGAAGGCTTCTTAGAAGCACCCCTGCTTCTTAGAAGGCCTCGGCCTTGCGTCTACAGAGAAGGCGCCCGCGCCTTCTGAGAAGCAGGGGTGCTTCTAAGAAGCCTTCCCCCCTCCCCCTACCCCCTTCTGCGCGTTGCCGAACGCATGGGGACGAGCAGGAGGAGGAGGAGGAGGAGGAGGAGGAGGAGGAGGAGGAGGAGGAGGAGGAGGAGGAGGAGGATGTGGCAGACGGAGACAGACTAGGTGTTTTACCCTTGAGCCACATTGGTCACGGACAGAAACTCCTGACGCTGAACCTATCAGTGAAAATCTGCCTCACTGCAACACTGGTCAAACTTTCTTCTAGGTTCAGCTCTCCCCATGTCAGGAGAACTGTGACCACCCATTCGCGGAAAAGCGCAGTACACGGTGGCGGCTTTCTATGGAAGCCTCCGTCCCCCAGGACGGCCGTATTCAAGAAAACAAGGTGAGAATGAGAGCAACAATGGAAAACTATTGAAATGATGGTGGAGGTAGGCCGGGAGGACCGTCCGGCCGAGGGGGAGAGGAAAGGGGGGAGATAGGACCACCACCACCACCACCACCTACCTGGTAGAGCTCCTGGTCCAGGAACTCCTGCCACGACAGCATGTTCTGACTCCGGGCCAACTGCCTTCTAGACGCCAGCTGGGAGCGATCCTTGAGCTCTGGTGCCGCTCGGCGGCGATCCAGCTCGGAGCTCTCGTCCACCAGGATGAGCCGGCCTCGAGTCATGAGGTCGGCCAGGGCGGCATTGCTCTTGGTGATGTCATCCTTTGTCAGTGGATCTACCGGCATCCTGCCGTGTGGGATCCATCGCACGCTTCCGCGCGCTCGTTCTAGTGCTTCGCAAATGATTGCGAGGTCCAGTGCAGTGCGCCTGTCCTTGGCGCTGGCGTTCCCCTCCTTCAACATCGTGTCGTAGATGGACTTTGCATCTACAACGTGCACCTGGTTCTCCCGGGACCCCAGCTTGCAATCCCTACGAAGCACGGTGGTGAAGGGCCCTGAGGCCCTCCTGCACTCAGGGACGTCCACGTCCTGGAACATCACGTCCCTGTAGAGCACTTGAAGGTACTCCACCTCCGCCACGGCGGCGGACAATGCCTGGGTTTCCCCGGCCAGGGTGGACGGGACCTTACGTCGTAGCTTACTACTCCTCCAGCCCAGGAATGACGCCTTGACCGAGCTGTTCAACAGCACGGACTTGTCAGTGGCCAGCACCAGCCAAGCCCCCTGGGTTGGGTCGGCCGGGAGCCCCCGGTCATCATTCATCTTGATGTCAGCTCCTACTCCCCCGGCGTCTGAAAACGACACAAACGCCATACGGTCCGGGTCCAGGCTCCAAATCGTCAGGCCTCGAGAGGCCGTCGTCCGAAGATGTTTGACCAACTTGTTGGCACAGGAAACATCGTAAATCGTCGCGCTCTTCAAACGACTGGCTAGGATCGAAGCGATGCCTGCGGCCTCCGGCCTGGATTCCCTGCCGACCCAATTAAACTTATATACCAGGGACCTGAGTGCTCGAAATTCGCCTGGCTCGAGTGGGGAGTCACTACGGGACATCCTCCCCCTGGCTAAGCTCAGGGGCCGAATCCCCTCGAGGATGTATTTTTCTTGATCAACGGTTATCTTCTGCTCCCCAAGCGTGATCCGCCGTCCGGCGAAGTCCACTGGACTCGCGTGGCAGTCCCTGTACTTACCGAACTTGAACCTGGCCTCCAGCAACTGCCGGACCCAGGCTCTCGAGGTCGAGTCGCAGCTGCCGATCATGAAGTCATCTACTTCTAGCAACATCATGTTGAGGATCTGGCCCTGGGACCCGTAGCGCATCCACCAGCACGGTTCCAACAGGCTTCGGACGAAGCCATTCTGCTCTAGATAGCTAACAACCGTGCGCCTCCACGCCACTGGGGCGTCGTCCAGCCCATACACATTCACCAGAAGCTCGATGAGGGCCCCCGGCTCCAAGTCTATCCCCTCGCAGGGCTCAACGAAGATCTGGCCTGCAGCACGCTGCATGGGATTGGACTGACAGAAGGCGTTCTTAACGTCGGCTATGTCCAGGAACTGATGCAGGTTGGCTGAGACCTGCAGAAACATCATGATCGACGAGGTCTGGGGAGTTGGCGCGTACACTGCCAACGAGCCCGAGTCTGGGTCACGATGGCCGTGCACGCACCACCTCGATTTTGCCTCCGGCTCGGCAAACGTTCCTTCCACCGGCTTCCACCTGCGAACCATCCGGCTGGAGATCATCCTGTCCGGAAGCTCACGTCGGATGACTCTCGCCCTAGCCGGAGGAACGACTCGAACGGCCCCGGTCCCCATCATAGCCGCCCATTCCTTCTGGTCCGAGGCACTAAACTTAGCCCGCTCGGCCGGAGAAAGCTTTTTCAGAGAAACTTCGGCCCCTCGACCCGTGGCGAAAGTGCCGCCGTCCTCGCAGACCCCGGTCCAGCTCGACTGCATGGGGAAAACCCTAACGCCCCCCCGCTCGGCCGCCAGCCCAAAATCCTCAGTGGTCCCCTCAAACCCGGTGCCGCTAGGGGATCTCGATCGACCACGTCCCTCAATCGCTCTCACACGGTCACGAACAGAGGCGGCTGGCTCACTTCCCGAGATCATAGGAGGACGCTCCTGGGAGGGCCCTGGCCCTGGACTGTCACCACCACCACCGACCTCGGGCGAGGGGGGAAGGAGAGAGGTCCCCTCCGGGCTCGGTACCTCGGGCGGGGCGGGCGCCGAGGAGTCGGAGCCTCCCTCCGTCTTGGCCCGCTTCATCTCGGGCGGGCAGCTCTCGGCCCGGGCTCGCGCAATGCACAGGGGCACGTCGGATGGCTGCCTCAGCCTCGTTCGACTCTGTCTCCCCTCGGCCGGGGTGGGAGCGGGAGGCAAGGAGACAGGAGCGGGAGGAGGTGGGATAGCCGAGTCCCCGTTCCCGCTCGTCGCCTCTCCAGGCGGTCCGTGGGCGTCCGTCGGACTCTTGGACTCTCCCGGACCATCCTCATCCCTCTCATCCCGGCGAGGAGAAGGAGGAGCGGTAGGAGGGGTGATCGACCTGGCCATCTCGGACGGCTCTCGAGTCTCAGGAATTGAGGGCAGTCTCGAGCCCGGCTGAGCCACCACGGATCCGGCTCGAGATCCCCCCCTCGAGTGAGGTGGCCTCGGAAGACCCACGGGCCCGACCCGAGAAGGATTGGGCCGAGAGCTCCTTTCCTCGGGCCCGATCTCCTCCCGGGGAACCGCCGCCGGCCCCGGGATCCTCGGTCCCGGGTCGGGGTCCACGATCGCGGGTTCGTCGAGCGAGTCGTCGGGCGGGGGGCCTTCTCTCTGCACATCGACAGCCGAAACTCGCTTAGTGCGCGAGGCAAGGAGAAGCTCCTGCCACTGGGGGTCTTGGGCTAACTGAAGTCCGTACTCCTCCTCGGGACTGGCCAGTCGCAGCTGCTCCTGACTACACTTCCACAAACGAGCCCTAACGGCCGCCCACACGGCCCCCCCCTCACTAAGAACGACCACCCCCGGACCGCACCACCCGTCTCTCCGACGGCCGAGGGCGTCGGCTCTGGAGGACGTGCGGGAAAAGTGTCGCCACACGAACACCCACTGCCCCGGAGTGTACCTCTGAACGACTGGCGGCTTCGCCCTCGAGGCGCGGCTGATCTTCTCGCGAGATGTCGTCTCCATCGCCAACCGTCGAGCCTCGGCCCGAATCTGCTGCGCTCTCGCAAACTCGGCCCCGGCCTCGTCCTGCTCGGCCGAAGGGCGAATGAGATCCTGCCAGCCAGGAAGCCCCCGGTGGTCGTCGGAGAGGATGTCATGGGGGAGGCGGGGGTTCTCTCCGAAAACGAGTTGGAGGGGGGAGAACCCTCCGCGGTGCCAGAAGCGGTTCTTATGAGCAACCAGCTCGGTGATGAGGTCATCGAGCTCTTCGATCGTCTCCGGCACGAAAGACCCCGCCTCCAGCTCCGAGCGCACTCGCTCCTTGACCCACCCCCCATGGCGTTCAACCCTTCCGTTTTGCCAGGGGGAGTCTGCGTCGCAGACGTGATGGCGCACCCCCCACTGCTCAAGACCGCGGGCGAAACGCGCTCCAAATTCCGAACCCCCGTCCGAGATCAGGAACTGGGGGGCTCCCAGAGGTCTAATCCACGCTCGAAGGAACTCCGACCACACCTCTGAGGCCGTCGCTGAGGAGACTCGAACCATCACTTGAAGGTTGGACCCGTGGTCCACAATGTTGAGATATGGCCTCGTCAACCCTTGGAACTCCAAGTATATGAGGTCCACTCCCACAATGTGGTTGAACCTAAACGCGCGTGGGAGCGCCACCCTTCGATGAAGGCCCGATCGGGCCCTTTCCGCACACTCGGAGCAGTGAAACTTGGTACTGGCCCAGCGCACGAGTCGGCGCTTCGCTCCTCCAGCCCTGAGCACCCTCGCAAACTTTCTGACCTCGGGATGCCCCATGTTCACGTGGAGCTTGTATATGAAATCTCTTCTCGTCCTCACTAGGTTCGATCTCTTCGAAAGTGGTCTTGCCTCCTTTCGATGTCGGTCGAGTCTCAGGCTCGTCCTCGCTCTCGCTCGAGACGACCTCGCTCTCCCCCTCGGCTGGCCCGACCTCCCCTTCCGGGTAGTCATGCTCAACGAGGTCAGCCCAAGCCGCCTTACTCCGAACGGGGGCCCCCGCCCAGTACTCCGCCACGGCTCTGGCCACGGTTCGGGAAAACTGGAGAGGATAGCGACTCGCCTTGGTGGTGATCGAGCCCCCTTCAAGGACCGCATGCGGATGTCCCCCGGTGCAGAGGTGCCCCTCCAGACGCTGGAGGAGAAGCGGGTGGTTGGACAGTAGTCCTGTAGGCTTCTTATTCAGTCCTCGACTGTCCACCTGCATCCCGAAACTGCACACGTCGACTCGGGTCCGCCTAACCCCCGGGAGCGACGAGACACAGCGAACGACGAACGAGCCCCAAGACGACGCGTAGAGTGGATGCTCGAACGCGAAGTATCTGCCTTGGTTGACTTGGTGCTCCGCGATCTCCATACAGAGCACCAGATCCCGAACGCCGTCTGACACGATCCTCTGCCACTCCGCGGGGTCCATCCTATCTCGATTGATGCGATTGATCGCAGAGAACGCCCTACATTCAGGACACAGCCAGACGGTCTCTGGCTTGTCTTCCTCGAGGTGCCTCCAGAGCTCTCTGACGTCAGACCTTCGAGACGAATCCCATCCCTGGCGAAGGTCCCAGCTGGCCCGAGCTCCGAGGGGGGCTCCCGCCTTGGCCACCTCAGGAGCAATCCTAGGAGGAGAAAACACTTCGGAGAAGGAGACCTTGGCTCTCCGGCGGATGGGGTAGCTTTCGTCGAGCCCCAGCTGCGGACTCGCCCCCGCTCCCCCGAACCCAAACATAGCCGCGCACTCGCCGAGAGCTTTCCGGATCGAGGCCCCGCAAGCCACCTCGTGGTCGTCATTGGTGGCGTCCCCGTCCAGCCACTCGGGCCCCAGATCGCCCCAGGTCTGCCTCGATCGTTTCGGTCCGCATGATGAGTTGAGGGGAGAGGAAATAGGAGGAGGGGTGCCCTGTATCTGAGATGCCCCTCGAGGGCCAGAAGTGCGGTGAGGATCGTGCGTCTCGCAGTCGCACTGAGCGAAACAGGCAGAGATGCTGAAACTCGGGCCCTTTTCGCAGGAGGCCTGTCGCCTCCCGCTGGCCTCTAGGCGCTCTAGAGCTGGTCTGGAAGGACCTCCCACTCCAGGCCGTCCAGCACCGGGGCCTCCTCTGGGATGGGTCCCAGCTCGTTGAGCATTGAGCTGACGGGCTGACCCGTCGTCGTCGTCGACGCGGCAAGAGCTCCTCCCTGCTCCTGTGGAGGACTCCAGCCCGGCGGCGGGTGGTCCGGCGGTGGGGGCTGGCCCCCCGCATGGGCCTGCCACGGATCCCCGGAGCTGTGCTGCCCCGAGGTCTGCGCCGCGCTGACCGCCTCCATCTGCTGGGCGATCACTTGCTGAGCGGCCACTTGATGATTGTAGAGACCCGTCACCGCGTTGCCTATCTGCACGAGCATCATCGCCACTTGCTGCACGGTCGTCTCCACGGTGTTCAGCTGCATCTGCATGCCCACCATCGTCTGCTGCATGGTGTCCACCACCTCCCCGAACTCCTCGAAAGCCCCCAGCGACCCCTTGATCGCCAGCAGCTGCTGAAAGATCTGCTGGAGGCCCTCCTCCACCTGGGTAGGAGTACTCTGAGCCGCCATCGCGATCGTCGCCATCTGGTCCAGCGCCTCCTGCACGCGGGAAAGCGCCCTCACGCCCTCGGGCACCTGGGACAGCTGCCACTGGAGTCCCTGCAACAGGGCACTCAGTGAGTTGACCGCAGTCAGCGCCGCCCCGCCGGCGCGAAAGGTGGGGTCGTTCTGGAGCATGTCCACTGCCTGCTGCGCCGAGGCGGCGGCGGCCCGCGCGGCCTCTGCGGCCGACTGCTGAGGAGGACCTGCCGGGCCCTGAGCGCCTCGCGGCGCCCACGCCAGTCGCTGCCCACACTGCAAGCACCTTGATCCCGATCCGTGCTGGTTCCCATAGTACTTGATCCGGTCGGCGGGATGCTGACAGGCGGGCGGCGGCTTGGGTGGCGGCTTGAGCGGCACCTGCTCGGCTGCGGGTGGGCCCCCGGAGCCCAAGGATGAGCTCGCCGCTGCCGCAGGAGTCGTCCCCGCGCCTGACGACGAGGGCCCCCATCCTGTCGTCATGGAACCAGGCGGGGGTTTGACTGCTGCTGGAGGTCCAAGCTGAGGATTCCCGTGAGGTACTGACGCCCCTTGATGCTGTAGCGTCGGCCAGTCTCTCGGCCAGTTTGCGCCCCCGTGCGGCTGCCGAGGCTGAGTAGGCGGGAGTCCTGCCGGAGCTGGTGTCCCGCTCGCTGCCGGCTGCGTCGCGGGCGGGTGAGCCTCCTCTACCGTCCACAGCGGCCGGTCGGTCGACCGTGATGCTCCAGGTGTCGACTCCAGCTGCGCCTGAACCTCGACTGCTCCTGCCGAGGCCGTCGAACCGTTGCCCGGTCCACTGGAAGGTCCCGGCTCCACCTGCTGCGCCGTGAACTCGGCCGTCGGATTGACAAAGGTGCCCGGCATCTCCGTATCGACTGAGGACTCGAGAGAGACCTCTGACTCTGACTCGTTCCGACGTCGAGCAAGAAACTCCTCTGTCGCTTTCTTCGCCCTTGGCTCGGTCTTGCCTCCCATGACCTGCTGGGAGAGCGTCCACGCCAGCCAGAGCGCCAGCAACATCGCTGGACCTTTCCGAGTGCTGCCTCTGGTCGGAGGAACGTGTATAATTGAAGGCTTCTGCAATTGAGCCCAAACTGGCTACGGAAGAAATCAACAGGGCAGACCACGCGACGAGGACCCAACTCGCCCTCCTGGGTCCTGCTCGTGCTCGAGGCCGTCGGCCCTTCACCTTAGCTTGACTTGATCCCGAGGCCCCGGCCCGGTGATCTGACGCTAGCTGAGCTCGTGGCCACCTGAGGCCGCCCAAGACCTTCCCCTGGAACTTGTCTAAGTGCTCCCGAAGGTCCCCGAGCTTCCCCACACACGGTCCCCGCATTGTTGCACCGAGGCTGAGGATGACGATCAGGAGAGAGAGGGAGAGCAGGTACTGCGACACAACCCCGTCGTCTGACATCACGGGGGGCGCTCTGCCCCCGATCTCAAAAGAGTCCTTCTTCAAAAACGGGTAGCGCCTGAGCGCCGAGTCGGGAACGCAGGCGGGCGTGGCTAGCTTGCAAACTATCTGCGCCAGGCGATGACCAGAGGGTAGACGATTCAAAGGAATCACCTCGTCCAGAGTCTGGGAGGTCATCTCGTTGCCTGGCAAATCGATCAGGCACTTGAGAAAATCAAGCAAATTCACCGAGAGGATGTGAGGCACATTATCCGCCAGCACGGTAGTCTCGATGATCCCGAACACGCCTCCCAGGCACAGGGGGAAAAGCACCACGCTGATGACCCTGCCCATGCCACCGATCCCGTGAGCGGCCTTGATCGGGCGGTGGGACCGAGGGATCTCGACGTACGTCAGTCCGTGAGTGGCAAGCGCCTGGGCCTCCCGGTTGAGCGCCTGCACTCCTACCAGGTCGCTCCCGGCCCCAGGATCGACCAGCGCCTGGTCCGCCTCGGCCACGATGTAGACCGCCCCGGAGGAGATCTGGTCAGCCTCGTCCCTCCACAGGGGAAAACTCTCGCTGGAGAAGCCCTCGAACATGTAGGCCGACATCTTCTGCCTCTCTCCTCCAGCCCGGGCTCGCTGATCTCCACCGGCCTGACCGCCCCCGACATGGTCCCCGAACTTCGGGCACTCTCGTCCCCAGTGTCCTTTCTGCTGGCACCGCTTGCACCTCGTCACCTTCATCTGCTGCTCGATCGTCAGCCTGCCGCGGACGCCTCGACCTTCCCGGCCTCTGCTGGGAGCTCCTCGATCGCGTCGACCACTGGAGCCTCTCGTCCGAGATGTCCCCGCTGGAGGATGGGGAGGGCGGCGAGGTGGATGCCGTTCACCCGCCTTCGGCTTCGCGCCGAAGTATTCGCGGTCCTTCCGGGCCGCCCTCTTCAGCTCCTTGTTCTGCTTCCACGTCCGTCCCGCCGGACGCCGACCCTCCATCATGACCCAGAACTCCTCCAGCTGGTCCTCGCACAAGTTGAGGTCCTCCAGCCCCGCGAGCAGCGCCTCAGCGTCCCAAGCTGACTCCTCTCCTGAGTCGCCCTCGACCTCCTCGTCGTAGTCGTAGTAGTTGGCGTCGTCCTCCTCACCATCGGCACCTACCTCTGACCGACCAGGGGGAGGAGGAGAAGAGGTCTGAAAAGCACCGCTCGCGGCCTCACTGGCACCCGGGCCGAAGCCCTCACTCTCGGCCAGCAGCGCCGCGCCGCTGCGACCGGGGAGGAGCCGCTCGGCTCCTCCGGCGTCCATCTGCTTCAGCGCCCGCGCCACGTGCTCGAAGTCGGTCCTGCCCTGGGTCAGGGTGCGCAGGTTCTGGACTCCCTGTGCTGATAGTCCAGCTCCTTCCTCCAACAGTAACCCCTTCAGCTTGGAGCTCATCCAAAGATCCATGCCTTCGGCCTCCTGAAGCTGGGCCTCTCGTCGGTGGACGAACTGCGTCAGCCCCTCCTTGGTCTCCCTGGATGCCTCGAAGAAGGCCTTCCTGCCGGCACGCCGGAGGTCGTCGCCCTCCCGCTCGCCAGCCATGAGGTCCATGCGCTGAAGGATAACGTCAATCCGCTCTGTCGAGCACAGCTTATCCTCACTGATGTCCTCGAACTTGGCCTGGAAGCTGTACTCGAAGAGCTTGAGAAACTTCTCGGCACGCCTCCAGAGCTTCACGTCCGTGTTCGTGTTCCAGCGCCTAAGCGCTCGCTTCCATTGTCGGTAGTGGGCCCACCCGGGCCAGGTGGGTGGGTCGCTGAAATCGCCTCGACCCCCCCAGCCTCCACCGTCTCCGGCGTCCCACGCCGATCTCCGGCGGTCCGCCCAGCTGCCGTTCCAGTCGCCTGAGCTCCAGGCCTCCGTGGGCCCGGACTTGCCCTGGCCGCCGTCGCAGCTGTTCCAGCCTCCGCCTGTGTCACGCCACCGGCCTTCTCCTCTGGCGTCCTTGTCTCCATCTTGGCGATCTCGCTGGAGACCCTCGCCTCCAGCCTCACGCTCCCCACTGGGAGCTCCTCGATCACGACCCTCTCGCCAAGGATCCTTGCCGGTGTCGTGCCACTCGTCATGTGACTTCTCCTCGTGAGCGACCCCTCGATGACCTCCTCCGTCCGGAGCCCCTGATCTGATAGTCTCTGACACTACACTCTTGATCAACTCCCTGAGCTCCTCGCGTCGGATGGTCACCGTGGCGTTCTGGCTGCCCGAGCTGCTGCCTGGAGCCTCCTGGCTGCCAGCGCCCACGTGGAACTCCGTCGCCTCCGTCCCCGCCTCGCCGTCGGCGGGCATGATCACCTTGGCCGTGGATCCCACGCTGCTTCGTCAGTGCGAGCGCGGCCGCGGACGAGGGCGCGCGAGCGGCGGGCCGCCTACCTCGTGGCAGGGTCGCCTCCGCCCATGGCACCTCGCCCAGGCCACGCTCCGCTACCAACTGTGGCAGACGGAGACAGACTAGGTGTTTTACCCTTGAGCCACATTGGTCACGGACAGAAACTCCTGACGCTGAACCTATCAGTGAAAATCTGCCTCACTGCAACAGGAGGAGGAGGAGGAGGAGGAGGAGGAGGAGGAGGAGGAGGAGGAGGAGGAGGCAGAGGAGGAGGAGGCAGAGGAGGAGGAGGCAGAGGAGGAGGAGGCAGAGGAGGAGGAGGAGGAGGAGGAGGAGAAAAAGGAGGAGAAGAAGGAGGGGGGGAGAGGGAGGAGGAGGTCAGGAACCTCTGCGCAGCATACCGCGGCGGCGGCCCCGGCGTCACGCCCTGCCCCTGCAAGATGTGATGGCGCGTCGCTCCGCTTCCGCGGGGCGGGGAGCTCCGGAAGGCTCGGGACGCTGGCGCCCGGAAACGGGGGCGAGGTATGAGCGTATCGCGCCGAAGCGAGGAGCAGAGCGAGGAGGAGGAGGAGGAGGAGGAGGAGGAGGACGAGGAAGAGCGAGGAGGGTGAGGAGGAGGAGGAGGAGGAGGAGGAGGTCGCTGCTGGACTGGGGTGACCGTCGGATCCAAGATTTCGTTGTCGATCTTTGTTGGCGGGCACTGTTCAACCCTTCCGGGCAGCCCAGCGATGTCAAATTTTGCGCGGCGGCTGTACGACGACGGCGGTTGCGCGAAAGGAGCGTGTTTGAAACCATTAATGTTCGCGCGCGGCATAGCTAAAGCAGAGGGGATCTGAACGCGAAATGTTAGTTTCCAGACCATGTTTGTGATTGTTGTTGAACACAGTGCCCCTGCATCGCAAGGGTATGTATATGATTTCAGAACGAATCAGTTGGTTTGATACTTTTGTCGATTTTACCTGCTCGGTTTGTTCATTGTTTTGAGCTTTTGGTCGAAATCGACCGTGCGGTCAGTCAATCGAGTTTCGGCCGTTGTCAAAATCTCGTAAGCGGGGAGTTGCCGGTTGGACCGAGATGACGTTGTTATTTCCAAGGGGTGGTTACCCTTGAAGACTAGGTTTATGTTGTCGTTGTTTGTCCTGCGCACTCGGTTTCACAAGAGTGTGCCGAGTGAGCAGGAAGAACATCAGCCCCGCGACTCCAACGAAGGACCCATGGGGGTCCATCCGGAAGGAAAGAACTTCTGGGGCGCCCAGGAAATACTAGTTGTACGGTAGTCGGAGGGTTCAAGGGTTCCAATGACAACTCGCGCGCGGAAAAAGAAAAAACATCCATGCGCCGCCAAGGGTCCCGGGTTTAACGGGTCGCCGCGAAGGTCGACCCCCCCGCGGAAAGAAAAGAAAAGAAATCCGGCCAGGGGGTTGGGGGGGTTCAGGCATGAGTCGCGGGGCTGATGGAGGAATCGGCCGCGCGACTTCTTGATTCGCGGGTCGAGAGCGCACCTCTTGGGTCGAAGCTAAGCGGGCCTCGCAGAGCTTGAATTACGCAGAGAAGGAGAAGGAGAAGGGGGGGCGCAGCCTCAGAACGAGGCCGGGAGGAGGCAAAGCCTCGGAACCCGGCCGCGCGACACGCTGAAGTAAGCAATAGCTCCTGACAGGATACGCCACACGCCCGCACCGATCCTGGCCGGGGCCCATGCTGGGCCCGGGGCTGGTGCACACGCACACATGCACGCCCTCCTTCAGGAGGGAAAGGAACACACAGACACAATTAATCGTCGATTCCCCAGAAAATATGGGAAAATATGGGAAGTGGGGGGGAAAACAGAAACCCAGAAAATATATGAAAATATGGGGAATATGTTTATTTGTGTGTATTTATTTGTGTGTGTCCTGGGGCCCCTTCACTCCTGGCCTGTCTAGGGAGGGCGCGCATGCCCAGACATGCTCGCGTCGCGAGCAAAAGTCACGGCGGGAGGCTTTTGGCAGTCTCCGCCCCTCTGGGGGCCCTCGCCGGGCCCCAGGACCGTCCGACTACTCGCCGCGGAGATCCCCACATGATGTGTGTGTGTGTGTGTCGTTATCTTGACACGTCTCACTGAACGTTTTGTCTTTACATATCTGGGTGTGTCTCTGTGTTGGCGCCCCCCCTTGGTGTTGAAACCAGAGCCTCGCTCGGGACATCCTCACGGTCTGCTAGAGGAGGAGGGAAGAGGAGGATAAGGCGAAGAGAGACGTGAGGATGGGAGTAAAAGGAGGGAGGGGGAGGATACTGAGAAGATGGGGATGAGGAGGAGAACAGGATGAGGAGGAGGAGGAGGAACAAAAAACTCTTCTCCTCCTCGTCCTCGTTCTCCTCCTACTCCTACTCCTCCTCCTCCTCCTCCTCCTCATCCTCCTGTCCTTCTTCCTCCTCCTCCTCCTCCTCCTCCTCCTCCTCCTCCTCCTCCTGGCGCCTTGCTCGGGACATCCTCACGATCTTCTCTGGCCCCCACACGAAACCCTGGCCCTCCACAGGAAGCAGAGAAACCTGGGCCACCAGACAGGCAAACCGATTCAGACATCCCCGCAGTCTTAGCCTTAGCGCGAACGGCCGAGTATCCGAACCCCAACCCCCCCGCGGCTCCCCCTTGGGGTGCTGAAGCCAACGCTCCACCTGGGGATGCTAAAACCAGCGCCTCGCTCGAGACATCTTCTCAAGCTGCTCTGAAAGCAAAGGCGTCCAAGAAACCAAGCAGGCAAACCGCCTAAGACATCTCCAGAATCTGCCCGCGAACGCTCCCGTGCAATACCCCTGGCGGCCCCCCCCCCCTTGGGGTGCTGAAGTCCGCGCCTCGCTCGAGACATTCTCACAGTCTCCTCTGAAAGCTGCGAAAATCGAGCAACCAAACAGGCAAACCGCCCGAGACATCCCCATAACCTGGCCACGCACGGGCCCGTTCAATGCCCCCTGGCGCCGCCCCCCCCCCCCGGTGGAGTGTTGAAACCGGCGCCTCGTTCGGGTCCCTGGGGACAGAGATCTCTGGGGATCGGCGCTGTGAACAAAAAAACATGCCGGAGGTCCCAAGGCCGCCCTGGGGCCGAGGAGGAGGAGGAGAAGGAGGAGAAGGAGGAGGAGGGGGAGGAGGAGGAGGAGGAGGGGAGGAGGAGGGAAGGAGGAGGAGGAGGAGGAGGAAGAGAGGAGGGGGGGGAGCGGGAGGAGGAGGACTGAGGAGGGAGGAGGAGGAGGAGGAGGAGGAGGAGGAGGGGGAGGAGGAGGGGGAGGAGGACGAGGAGGAGGAGGAGGAGGAGGAGGAGGAGGAGGAGGAGGAGGACGAGGATGTGGAGGAGGAGGAGGAGGAGGAAGAGAGGAGGGGGGGAGGGGAAGGGCGGGCAGGATAGGGAGGGGCGGGGGGGGACGCCCTCTGCGCAGCTCCTGGTCTGAGCTCTCGCCCGACGGCGCCGCCGCGGCGCCTCCCGCGGCCCGGCGGGAGCGGCGCACGACCTGGAGCGCCGCGGCCGCCAGCGCGACCGCCGCGGCGGCGACGGCGGCTGGACCGGCCGCGGCGCGGGGCACGGACCTCTGCACCGCCGGGAGGCGCCCGCACCCCCCAAAATCCTAAGCCGTCGCGGGAGACAGACCACGACCCTCCTCGAAAGCAAAGGCAAGTCTTGACTGCTGATCGGCGCGCGAAGCGCGGCCCGCGGTGTCAGATCTTTGTGCTTACAGTCGCCAATGTCGGCGTGCATCCCCAAATCCCAAGCCGCCGCGCAAACAGACTGCCCAGACATCTGGCCGCTCCAATTCTTTCGAGGCGTGGGCCCCCGAGGTCTCCACCACTTCCCCGTTGAACTGGCCTCTCGTCCCGAGTCGTTCGTTGACGGTCCCGAGGCCCAGCGAGGGCCCCCAGAGGCCGAAAAAGGTATAAAAAACCCGCCGCTGCAATTGTTGCTGAAGCGTCGGAGCTCTGGGTATAGGTCGCCCAACTTCGCGCGGTCGCGCCCCGCGATGCGGGGCGCGCGACTACCTCCGCGCCCTCGAGGCTTATCGCCCTCGCGCCGCCCCCTCTGGAGAAGGGCCAAAAACCACTTCGAACCACACCGCGACATGCGAAGCGCGATCCCCTTCGCGCCCCTGGGGCTCACCCAGAATCTCTTGTTTTGGAAGAGGAGGGTGGAGCGCGACCACAGGACGTCACCCGACTCGACCTGACCACAGAACCTCTCTGGCTCGACCTGACGGGCCGCTTGAGGCCCCCGGGAGGCTCCCACGAGGCCCCCGGGAGGCTCCCAGGAGGCTCCCAAACTGCCCCTCAGTGGCCATCGCTCGGACGTCCATTCCCTGTGCTTTTTTGGTTTCGTGCGTGGTTTTTTCGCCAAATGATCAGGGATGGTACTCGATGGTCCTCGCCGAAGGAAACATGCACACGTCCGAGCGATGCCAAGCCCAGAGGCCCCCGAGAGCGCTTCGAAGAGGCCCCGCGTCAGCGTCGTCGTCGCTGCCGCCGCCGCCGCCGCCGCCGCTCCCCATCTCCGGGTCGGCGGCGCCGGCCGCGCGGCCTTCGCAGGAACGACGGGCGGCTGCTTGCCGCCGTCGGCCCCTGGGGCCCTCGCCCGGCCCCCCGGACGGTCAGGGTACAGCTCGGGGAGGGGGAGGGCGGAGGAGGAGGAGGAGGGGGAGGAGGAGGAGGAGGTGGAGGAGGAGGAGGAGGAGGAGGGGGAGGAGGAGGGCGGAGGAGGAGGGCGGAGAAGGAGGAGGAGGAGGCCTGAACAGGAGAACCGCACAGCAAGAATTGCTCGGAGGTCCGCGCGGCTTCCCGCGGTCGGCGCGGGGGGGCCCCCGCTCATCAGCGGCGGCCTCCCTGCGCCGCCAGGAGGCGGCCATCTCATCCGAACGACGGAAAAAAAGCGGGTCTTACGCAAGATGGCATACTGACTACCCACCAGACCACCCCAACCCAACCCGAAGACCCGAATTTCGGGTTGGGGGGGGGTTAAGGGTTCCACATGTGTTTTTCCGATGTTTCCCGACACCCCCCCCACTGGAAATCGAGGGTAAATCTGAGCCTTCGGGTTGGGTTGGAGTGGTTTGGTGGGTGGTGACATACAGTCGGGGCGCTGAAGAAGGAACCCTTTTCGTTGGGGAGGGGCTCGGTGTTCCTCGATTGTTTCAGAGTTTGCCTCGGGTTTGCCTAAGGTTTTCCACGGGAAATCGAGGTTGAACCTGTTGGGAAAAAGGGGCCTCGTTCCTTATTTAGGGTTCCTTAGGTCAACGCCTCGACTGTAGCGACCTTGTGCCGCGGCTTGCGCGGCATGCTGCGTTGGAGTCGAGGGCGCTCACGCGCCATCTCACGCAAGCAGCGTGCACACGAACGTCCGCACAATCGAACCCGCCTTTCTGCGTCGCCGGATTTCTCGGAGGTCCGCGCGGACTTCTTGAAGCGGCGCTGGGGGCACCCGTCCATGGCGCGGGGAGCGCAGAAGGGGCGGTGACGGAGATGCCGCCAAGATGCACCGACGCCGATCCAAGAAGTCCGCGCGGACCTCAGAGAAATTATGTTCATGCGTCTTTGCGTGCTCGAAGTACCGTCAGACTTTAGAGGTTTTTAGAAACGCGGCTTGGGCGCCGCTGATGTTACGCTTTCAAATCTGGGATCGGCCCGTGGTCGACCTTGCGTTTTCGGATACGCTTTCAGATATCACATTGCCGCCTGCCTGACGCCCACTTCCGGGGATGCCGTTTTAAGCACGCTCTGGTGAGGTCAAGAGCGAAAAGTGGGAAACCGAAACAAACAACGCCTCCAGCGCTTTCTAGGAACAACTAGAAAAGCCCCCACCCCAGACCTCCAACGCCTCGAGAAACGCCACGCGGAATTTGGTCTCAGCTCTCGGCCTCCGGGAGCCCTCGCCAGGCCACTGGGCTGCTGATGCGCACTGGGCGGGCGACTCTGTCGGAGGGAAAGCAACGAGATGTGGCCGGCTGTTCCACAACGGCGCTCTCCTTATTCCGTTCGTCAAGGCTCAAGGGGCGCCACCACTCTCGCCACCCGAGCCCGAGTTCGTGGTACGGGGTGCTGAGACCTACCTGAAGGAGCTCCTGGGCGAGAAGATACTGGTGGTGCTGGAGAGTGATACTAGCAACGTCCTGACTAAGGTGGAAAAGAAGGGTGTCGGCAAGATGCGACACATCGAGCTTAAGGACCTACTTATGGATCAAGGACCTCGTCGCCAGGAAACACGAGACAAACGTGAGCACGAAGAAGATACACACCGACGTTAACACAGCTGACATCGGAACCACGCACCTGACCAAGATCGATGTCATGAGGCACCTACGTGAGATGGGAGTTCGACTGAGTGGGAAAGACGAAGTTGGTGGAATTGGGGACGGCTCAGCACTAACAGGTAAAGGATGCAGAGTTGCCAAGCTAGTCGTGGAGTTGATCGAGGTGCTGACGCGGTGCCTGGTCGGAATTGGTGGTATACTACGGTTGGGTCAAGCAAAGGGAGCTGATGTGATGATGTTTCACCAGGCTAGCAAATTGCTAACTACCCGGAAGAACAGTGACTGCCATGTTGGCTATGTGGATTTCGCTGTCTACATGTGGGTGACGATGCTGGTCAGCGACATCATCGGGAACCTGATGTTCAAGACTGGGAGCTGGACTGCGCACACATCCAAGAAATACGGCGCCTCTACCCAGTACAATGTGGAAGACGTCCGCGGCGGCAGAGGGAGCAAAACCACGATCGAGGAGGAGCTGACTAGCATTAGGTCGGGCATGTCCTCCTATGGACGAAACATCAAACATATTCAAACAATATTCAAAAATAGTCCAGAAATGCTCAGATAATCGTCCCCTGACTATTTCTGGACTATCTTTTGAGTATTCCTCCTGTAGAGGGACAGGCCCCGACTTAAAACTAGCATCCTCAACGCCAGCACGGTCGAGGAAGCGAGGTCTCCTTCTGCCGCAGTGCTCTGCCGCTCGGGCCGAACGCCAGGCACCGCGCGACGGCCACGCGCACCAAGCTGCCGACGGCTGAGATCGAGAAGTAGGAGGAGGAGGAGGTTGCTTATCTGAGCCACCCAACTTCGCGCCTTCGCGCCTTCGAGTTCTCACGGAGGAGGAGGAGGAGGAGGAGGAGGAGGAGGAGGAGGAGGTGGAGGAGCAAGAGGAGGAGGAGGAGGAGGAGGAGGAGGAGGAGGAGGAGGAGGACGTTCAGTCACCGACCTTGACGGTTTCCTCCTTCCAGAGTGGACGAGCCAGCCACTGCGGAGGCGAGAGCTCCCGGCGGCGGCCCCTGCTTCGACGTGCTGCGGCCGGGCCCGAGGAGGAGTCCGGGACTCTTCGTCGGGCACGGAGAGGCTCTCTCTGTGCGAGGACGCTGTGAGGCACTCTGTGCATGCTCGAGGGAGCGTGTTGACTTGTACTGTCGGGGAGACGTAAGACCCGGGTACGGGGGACTCGGAAATCCCCGACGAGGTCGTCAAAAAAATGACGAGGCCGAGCCTGCATTTTGACGAGGCCTCCCGCTGCAGACATCCCACGAAACTCCTCCTCGTCAAAATCCGAGTCGCGGTCGTCAAAAAACGATGGCGAACCCGAGTCCCGGCAAACCCGGGTCTTACGCTCCCCCGATACTGGTGAGGACCCTCTCGAGCTCAAATTGAGTCTGAAGAGAAACGCCTTGTTCCTCTCCATCTTGCGAGGGAGCACTCCGTGGAGCCCAGCTCCGCCTGCCCACGAGAACCCAAGACACAACTTCAGGAATTGCACCTCGGGCAGACTGTCTCGTTTCAATCCCGACGTGCTCCGTGATCCTCCGCTCTGGCCTCGCGGGGGGTGGGTGCTCCGTGTTCCTCCGCTCTAGCCTGGGGGCGGGTGGGTGGGCGTTGACCCGAGATCCTGGAGCGGGGCGAGAATCATGACAGGCGGATTGAAGACACGTCTCATCGTCGGGGTGGCTCCACTGCATCCAGAATCCTGCCCCAGGTCTCTGCTGGGAGAGGTGGGTGTGGATCTGTTCTCGTCCGCAGAAAAGGGCGGGGAGAGAGGTTCCCATAATTGCCGACCGCCGACCCCGAAGCCCCGGGACACGATCCCCGACGAGAGGCGGCTGTGGAGAGCTTTCTGGGGGGGGGAGGGACCCTCTGGCAGGGAAGAGCTCGAGCTCCTCCAGCGCGCTGTCCTTCTGGACGGCGTCCTCCGCGGCACCCTTCGCAGGCCCCTTTGCGGCCGGCGCGGCGCCGTCGCACTTCGCCGTGAACTTCGCGCAGCCGGGGCCCTGGTCGTCCTTCACGGCGTCCCGGGCGTTGGCGCCGACGCAGGCCGTGAACTCGCCGCTGGCGCAGACCCACTGCGAGGCGCCCTTGGAGTCGTCCCAGTAGGACAGGTCCCTGCTGGTCAGGTTGAAGGTGACCTCGGTGGCCTTTCCTGGCTCCACCAGGACCTTCGCAAACCCCTTGAGGACCCACTCGGGGCGGATCTCTGGCTCGCCGGGCACCGAGTCTGGGAACTTGAGGTACAGCTGCGGGACGTCCTTGCCAGCCGTTTTGCCGTCCTGTGAAAGCGAGACTTGCACGGTCGCGCCGTCACTGCTGGGCGTCGCGGCCTTTACCTTGTACTCAACAGAGCCACTCCCGTACGCGAAGAGCCCATAGCCGAACGGGTAGTTCGGTTCGATGTCGTTGGCATGGTACCACCGATATCCGACCAGCGCCCTGTCTGTCAGTGTCCAATACTTCTTGTTCTTGATCTGGTCCCCCAGCGGAATGCTTCCATCGAATTCGTCCTTCGAGACCACAAGAAATGTGTCACCGAGCGGTGTGCACTGTTCGGTGGCAACTCATGGGGGCCTCTCATACTATCTTGTCGGCTCCTGCGAATCGAAGTTGATCGACGCTAGTCGACACTAAATCGACGCTCGCCGACGCTAAATCGGCGCCACCTCATCGACTCCCAGACGCTGATCGACGCTAGCCGACGTGAAAGACGGAATTCAGAGGGTATACCAGGCTCTCATGATTTGCCACCGAATGCGCAGTGGGGTGTCTCAAGGCCCCGTCGAGTTCTCACGGAGGAGGAGGAGGAGGAGGAGGAGGAGGAGAGGGAGGAGGAGAAGGAGGAGGAGGAGGAGGAGGAGGAGGTGGAGAGCAAGAGGAGGAGGAGGAGGAGGAGGAGGAGGAGGAGAGGAGGAGGAGGTAGGAGAGGGGAGAGGAGGAGGAGGAGGAGGAGGGGGAGGAGGAGGAGGAGGTGGAGGAGCAGGAGGATGTTGCTTATCTGAGCCACCCAACTTCGCGCCTTCGCGCCCCGCGGATGCGCGATCCTCCTCGCGCTCCCCGCGCCGCCACCCCGGAGAGGGGCAGGAGGCGCGAGGCGCGAGGATCTTCGCGCCCCCGCGGGCGACCCAGATGAACATGCGGCAGGCTCGTGTCGTGACGACCCTGGCGCTGGTTGCTGACACCGCGCCGATGGAGCTCGCTACAGTGGGGCCACGACGTGTGTGCGATTCCTGGAGCTGCGGCCTTCGGTGGAGCCCTCACGTGGGGCCACGAAGCGTGTGACGGGGTGCGCCGATCTGGTGTGGACCAGGCGTGCGAACGCAGCCACTGGGGCCTCAGATGGAGCTCCCTACTTTTGGGTCATGACACGTGTGAGGGGTGCACCCACATGGTGTTAAAGCATGCGAACACAGCCACTGAGGCCTCAGGTGGAGGTCCCTGTGGGGCCATGAAGCGTGTGAGGTGTGCGCCGACATGGCGTAGACCAGGCATGTGGACCCAGACTTGTGGGCCTCAGGTGGAGCTCCCTATGTGTCCACGAAACATGTGAGAGGTGCGCCGAAAATGTGTGGACCAGGCATGCGAACGCAGCCGCTGGGGCCTTAGGTGGAGCTCCCTATGGGGACACGAAACGTGTGAGGGGTGCGCCGACATGGCGTGGACCAGGCACGCATACACTATATTGTTGGGCCTTAGCTGGACCTTCCGATGAGGCCACAGAACGTGTGAGGGATGCGTCGAAATGGCCTGGACCAGGCATGCGAACCCAGATTTGTGGGCCTTAGGTGGAGCTCCCGATGGGGACACGAAACGTGTGAGGGGTGCGCCGGAATGGGCGCGGTCACGCATGCGGACCCAGACTGTTGGGCCTTAGGTGGAGCTCCGTATGGCACCGCGAAAGGTGTAAGAGTTGCGCTGACATGGCCTTGACCAGGCATGGAGGCCTAGATTTGTTTGGGACTTAGGTGGTGCTCACTGTGGGGCCACGGAACGTGTGAGGGGTGCGCCGACATGGCGTAGACCAGGCACGCGGACCCAGACTAGTTTGGCCTGAGGTGGAGCTGCCTACTATGGGGTCATGACACGTGTGAGAGGTGAGCCGAAATGGCGCGGACCAGGCACGTGGACCCATATTTGTGGGCCTTGGATGGAGCCCCCAATGGGCCCACGAAACGTGTGAAAGGTGCGCCGACATGGCATGGACAGGGCATGCAGACCCAGAAAGCGTTGGGCCTTAGGTGGTGCTCACTGTGGGGTGAGAGGTGCGCCGAAATGGTGTGGACCAGGAATGCGAACGCAGCCGCTGGGGCCTTAGGTGGAGCTCCCTATGGGGACACGAAACGTGTGAGGGGTGCGCCGGCATGGCGTGGACCAGGCACGCGGACCCAGACTAGTTTGGCCTGAGGTGGAGCTGCCTACTATGGGGTCATGACACGTGTGAGAGGTGAGCCGAAATGGCGCGGACCAGGCACGTGGACCCATATTTGTGGGCCTTGGATGGAGCCCCCAATGGGCCCACGAAACGTGTGAAAGGTGCGCCGACATGGCATGGACAGGGCATGCAGACCCAGAAAGCGTTGGGCCTTAGGTGGTGCTCACTGTGGGGTGAGAGGTGCGCCGAAATGGTGTGGACCAGGAATGCGAACGCAGCCGCTGGGGCCTTAGGTGGAGCTCCCTATGGGGACACGAAACGTGTGAGGGGTGCGCCGGCATGGCGTGGACCAGGCACGCGGACTTAGATCAGTTTGGCCTTGGGTGGAGCTACCTACTATGGGACCACCAAAGGTGTGCTCCCGTTGGGCCCACGGAACGCGTGCGAGGTATACCGACATGGCGTGGACCAGGCATGCGGACCGAGATTTTCGAGCCTTAGGTTGAGTTCGGCATGGAGCCACGGAACGTGTGAGCGGTGCGCCGAAGTGGCGTGGACCAGGAATGCTGACCTGTATCCTTGAGCCTCAGGTGGAGCTCCATATGGGGCCATGAAGCATGTGAGGGGTGTTTCGAAATGTACATGCGGAGGGCAGAGGCAGGGATGGGAGGCGGAAGGAGGAGGAGGAGGAGGAGGAGGAGTAGGAGGAGGGAGGAAGGAGAAGGGGAGGATAGGACGCGGAGCGCTGCGAATCCAAAACGAGGAGCCAAAACCACAGGATGGTTGGAAAACAAATGATTCAGGAATCGGCCCGCCCAGCTGCGCTGCCCTCCCTGCTTGCCAAGTGTTGCCCGGGGGAAAAGTAATGACCGCAAATGTTGACTAAACGAGCTGATTCGCCAGACTCGCTCTTAGTTTCAGGGGGGCGTAAGACCCGGGTACAGGGGACTCGGAAATCCCCGACGAGGTCGTCAAAAAAATGACGAGGCCGAGCCTGCATTTTGACGAGGCCTCCCGCTGCAGAAATCCCACGAAATTCCTACTCGTCAAAATCCGAGTCGCGGTCGTCAAAAACGATGGCGAACCCGAGTCCTGGCAAACCCGGGTCTTACGCTCCCCCGATAGTTCAACCTTAGTTCAAGCCTTCTTTTTCGGTGTCCCGAATCCTTCTTCGTGCACGCCTCCGACGAGCACTTCGGAAAGGTGAAGGGCAAGCGGCCAGACGCTTCGTACCCGTCATTGTACAACGCCTTTGCGATGCCTGCGCCGTTCTGGGTGCCTGGGAGCCACGTCATCAGGATCGCGTCCACGCCCTCGTCCCAGGTGCTCGTTATCATAGGGCCCGGAGCGTTCATGACGACGACCACTGGCGTGTCCATCTTGGAGTACTTCTTGATCAGCTCCACGTCCTCCTTCTCCAGCTGCAGCGTGCTCCTGGGGAACCAACAGGTACCAATACCGCCACTACCCAGAACTCTCCTCGAGTGCGTTCTGACCAAACTTTCAAAGCGAACCCAGCCATGGCGACGAGGGCCCCCCAGGAGGCCCAAAGAGAGGAGACGAGGGAAGGGTACTTGGCGGCATCGGCCCCTTTTCCTCCCCTGAGCTCCGGTCGCGTCCCTCCTCCGCCTTCTCGGGGACCACCACGATGACCACGACGTCCGCCGAAGCCGCATCGCCCCCATTGTCCAGGCAGGACGGCGCCGCCGCGCCGCTGACGTTGCTGATGCCGGCCTCGACGCTGATGTAGGTCTCCTGGCAGGCCATGCCGTTCCAGCCGCTGCCGCCGCCGATGGCCAGGGGGCTCGTGCTGCAGGCCTCGGATCCGACCAGGGCCACCTGCGCAGAGGGGAGGAGGCGGAGGAGGAGGAGGAGGAGGAGGAGGCGGGGGAGGAGGAGGAGGAGGAGGAGGAGGGTGAGGAGGAGGAGGAGGAGGAGGAGGAGGAGGAGGAGGAGGAGGAGGAGGAGGAGGGGGAGGATGGGAGGAGGGGAGGAGGGAGGAAGGGGGGAGAAGGGCAAGCTAGGTGCGCTCGCGTCATATCTGACGTCCTACCCCTCCCTCCCATCCCTTACCATGGCGCTGATTTTCTCTATCCGCGGACGCGTGTCGTAGCGGACCTGTGGCTCCGCGCGCGCGTGCGTAGTGGGTGGTGTGCCGTGCGTGCGTGCGTGCGTGTGTGCGTGGTTGTAGTGGTGGTGGTGGTGGTGGTGGTGGTGGTGGTGGTGGTGGTGGTGGTGGTGGTGGTGGTGCTGGTGCTCGTGCTGGTGGTGGTGCTGGTGGTGGTGGTGGATGGTGGTGGTGGTGGTGGTGGTGGTGGTGGTGGTGGTGGTGGTGGTGGTGGTGGTGGTGGGTGGTGGTGGCGGTGCGGCGCGGTGGTGGCGGGCGGATGGGCGCGCGAAAAAAAGGCCCGCGCTGGGGCGAGAACGCCATCCTGAACGACGGAGGCCAAACACCGATCCGAAAATGAGGCCCACGCTGCAGCGGGAGCACGATTCGGAACGATTCGGGAGCAGAAATGAGGCCGGCGCCTCAGCGAGAGCATCATTTGAAAAAAAGCAGGCGAAAACCCGTTCCCGGGAATCCTGTGTGTACAAAAACAATACGCGGGGGGCGTTCGGCCCGAAAATGACGCCGGCGCCTCAGCGAGAGTCGTTTCCCGGGATTTCCCGGGCATCCTGTGTGTAAAAAAACAGTACGCGTGAGGGGCGCGGCCATCACCCGGACGCCATCAGGGGGAGGGAGAGGAGGGGGAGGAGGGGGAGGAGGAGGGAGAGGGAGGAGGAGGAGGAGGAGGAGGAGGAGGAGGAGGAGTAGGAGGAGGAGAGAGGAGGAGGAGGAGGAGGAGGAAGGAGGAGGAGGGAGGGAGGAGGAAGGAGTAGGAGGAGGAGGAGGGGGAGGAGGAGGGGGAGGGGAAGAAGAAGGAGGAGGAGGCGCCAGGGGGGTCCAGGCGCCATCAAAGGAATCCACGTGGACCTCCGAAAGCTTATGTCTACGCCGCCTTCTCTTCTTCGAGCCACGCCCAACGGCGCGGCGACCTTTCGCGGTGGCACTGCGCGGGCTGCACCGATGGATGGGAAGTCGTTCTCAAAACACTGAGCTCTCGCCTTAGCGCCGCGTACACTCGTGCTAAAGCACTGCAGCAGCTTCGAGGATGGAGGCCGGCTCGTTATCAGAATTGGCTCTCGCCTGAGCGCCGCGCACGTTCGGTTTAACAGCCTGCAGCGCTTCTCGAGGAACAAAGAATAACAGAAACATAAACTGTCGGAGCTCCGTAAGGATTTCTTGGATCGGCGCTGAGACGCCCTCTCCCAAGCGCGCAGAGCGCGCCTGGGGCGGCGCCGAGGCGCCGCCGAGGGGCCCCAGCGCCGATCCACGAAATCCGCGCGGACCTCCGCAAGGCTATGCTTATGTGATTGCTTGTTCCTAGAGCTTGAAGCAATTGTCCTTCCTCTTGGTGATAACGGGCGCGACTGGGGGGGGGAGAAGTCTGGTCACGTCACGATTCCCGTCGGCGCCGTCTGAGAATGCTCAATGGTTAATTGCCCACACGGCCCCGACGCGAACCGTGACGTGACGGGCGGGGGTGCAGGGCCGGTCACGGGCGGCGTCGCGAATCACACAAGCAGGCTCAAAAGGCTGTGGATGCTTTCCCTGGCGTCCGCTGGTATGATTTTTCCAAGCCGCTGCCCTAGAGGTCTCGACCGCTTCCCCGGGGGAGTGAGTCTTCGCCCCGGGATCCGTTTTGGAGGCCCCCCTCTGAGCCCGAAGAGGGCTCCCGAGGGGGCCGAGGTCGAGGGGAAAAAGCGCCGAGGGGCCTGCCACGCCGAAGTATAAACAACGCTGAGAGGGAAAACCGAAGGGGAGGAGGAATAGGAGGAGGAGGAGGAGGAGGAGGAGGAGGAGGAGGAGGAGGAGGAGGAGGAGGAGGAGGAGGAGGAGGAGGAG
>CAUYUJ010017081.1:216174-249746 GCA_963575745.1 Prorocentrum cordatum
ATCGCATATGGACCCTGTCTGGCGCCTGGGTGGTTTGCGAGGACAGCCGCTGAGTTCTTTGGATGGCTACATGTAAGACGAGGGTCTGTGTTATAAACGTATGAATCGCCAAACACAGTCAAATATCATTGTCTCCAAAACTACAAGCAAGACCATGTATGGCAACTCACCTACCAGAACAAATTGAAACCTGCTGGCATAACTCATCGTTAACAAACTAACCACATAAATCGGGGCCAAACATGCGAACAACAATCACACAACCGACAACTACCCAAATGCCAGAGCATGCCCGGGAACCGTGCGTTTTCATGTGACTATACTTGCTGATGCTGCTGGATTTGTGGATATGTAGAACATCCGCACAACTCACGACATGTTCCAAAAAGGGCGTCCTGCCCCTCCACCCCCAGGGTCGTGCAGCCATGCGCAGGCGTGTCTTTTGCGAATTCCATTGCAAACGCGTGTCCTATCACGAAAGGAAGGAGGGAACGGCGAGGATAATAACGGCGCAGGAAGGAAAACAGGGGCGGGCAGAACGGGGGAAGAGGGGGACAGAGGAACGGAAGGGGGGCGGGGAAGCTGATGAGAGAGAAAGCGAAAAGGGGATCGAACGAAAAGGCCGAGGCGGAGGAACCGCAACACGAGGATGAAGAGGACGCTGTTTTTTTTCCCACGTTGGCAGCAATGTATTATGCATCGAAGGGTGCCTCCGAGCTTGCAAGCTGATGGGAGGTCCGTGTCGGCCAATTTTCACCATAAACGCGCGGAGATCGTGGATCGGGGCGCAGGGGGGGGCAAGGAGGCACACTGATCACAGCAGCGGGATGCACTGATCAGCGGTTGAGATCAAACAACTGCATGCACAGAGCTACACATGCCAGTCCTGGTGCCTAGGCCAAACCATCGATCTGCGCCGAACGGCGACCTCCTGTCTGGCAAGCTGATGGCGGGCCCGTCTCCGCCGATAACCGATTATGTGCCCTCGCCGGCCGCGCTTCAACAACCAATTAATTTTCGGATGCCCCGCGTAAAATGCGAACCCCGAACAAACAATTTCGACAGGTTGCTTCGGCGCGTGTCTGCGGCGCGTCTCCACCGCGCCCCATTTAGCCCGGGGTCTTGGAGAGCGGTGGATGAGACCTGCCTGTCTGCGCGCGAATCTCGCGCATCGGGCGGCGGGCCATGGCGCGCCGCTTCAGGAACGGGGCGCGGGCAATCAGGTTTCACCCGAAACGTGACGTTTAGGAGACGACCGAAAACAGCTGCACTCCACCTGGGACGTAGACTCTGATGGAGCATGACTGGTTTCTGTCATAAATAATTGCTCGCAGGGCTCTCGACAGCACTGGGCGCGCCGTGGTGGGCGCAGGGAAAATGCCCCACCCGAGTGGCGGCCAGCGTTGCGTGCCCGACTACGAGAGAGACGATTCAACGCTGCGCCCTCGAAGTGGCGGTTGCCGCGCATGCGCGTGCATTCTGAGGGCGACTGTAAGCATAGCGAGCAAAGCGGGGCAAAGATGGGCGCGGCATTGACGCGACGACACCGAGCGCCAGACTGCTGAACATTCAGCCCGCGACAGTTTGGCCGACAACATAAGACGCAGCTTCCAGATCCACGAGCGGCGGAAATCCACCAGCAAGCACGCGCGCAACAGTCCTCTGAGCGCGCGAACGACGCCGCCCGCGCCAAATAACGAACCAAGATGCCAGGAAGCGGGGGCTGGGCACTTCTCACTGCGAGGCGCCCCTCAGAGCGACTCGCGCGGCCGAAGCGCGCGGCCCCCCGTCGCGGGCCGCGGGCCAGCGCGCCCCCCAGGAGGCGAAAGAGCCGGGGATTCAGCGCGCCGACGCGGACAGGTCGGGCGGCGGCGGTCCGGCGCCAGACGCTCGCTGGCGCGCAGCCGCGCCTCCACCGCCACCAACGAATCCCGCGCTCGCGGCGGCGCCCCCGAACTCGGCATGGCGGCGCGCGCGCCCTTCGCGTCGCGCGGCGTGCTCCTGGGGCGCGGGCGTCGCGACTCGCAGCCGCTCTCGACTCTCGGTCGACGCGAGCAGGCGGCGCAGCGCGTCGTCGCCGACCGCCCCTCGTCGCCGCGCTTGGCCTGGGGGCAGGGCCAGGCGCCCGATCGCGCCAGCCGCCCATTTTGATGGCCCCCCTGAACTGAACGGCGGCGAAGGCCTAGGGGCCGCCCGCCTCGTTCGTCGCGAGTCTCAGAAGCCGGGGCCGCGCGCCAGGGAAGACGCGGCCAATTCGTTTTTCCAATTGGTACGTGGGCAGCGCTGTTGGAAGAGAGCGTCACGCCCGAAGCGATTGCGCGCGAACCGTCAGCGTTGGCCAGTTCCTCGGCCGCTTCCGCGCGAGCTCCACGAACTACTTTCGCTCGAGCAGTCAGTCGATGACGACAGCGCGCCCAGGCCAGATAGGGCCGCGGAGTCTTGGAATGCGCCGGTCGGAAGAGGCCCATTCGCAGGGGGCGCGTTTCTAACGTCTAGATCGCGCCCGCCCACGGGCCGGCGCGGAGCGCATAGAGCGCCTTGAGTTTGAGGCGAAGAACAATCCCGCCGCGTGGATTCGCCCGCGCTGACCGGCCCCCGACTTCGCGACGGTCAGCCGCGCGCAGAGGTGGGCGGGGGGCGGGGGGGGGGGCTTCTTAGATGCGCCCCTGCTTAGGAGGCGCTGACCTTCTCTATAGATGCGAGGCCGGCGCCTTCAAGAAGCGGCCTCCGCCTAAGAAGCCCCCCCGCCCCCCCCCGGCGCGCGCCGCCAAAGCGGCCCCCGAGGCGTCGCCCCGCAAGCCTCCCGTGCCGGCTGGAAGGCCAGGGCCATGGCAACCTGAACGGATGCGACACATTTGCGTCGGCGACGGAAGTGCCCGACGCGCCGCGGCCCTTGGCCGAGCGCCACTCACCGGGGACAGTTGCCATCGGAGGCCGCCCAGGCCAGCCCCGCGCGCTTGCCCCTTCCAACGCCCGCGCGGAAGGAGTAGCAGAACTCGCGAAGCGCCGTTGTCCAGCGCCGCGCCGTCTGCGTGGCGCGGCGTGCCGAAGAGCCAAAGCGCTTGCGCAGCAGCCCCGTGAGAGTCCTTCAGCAGTCAAACGACCGTGCAAACATTCTCGCGCGCCCGCTCGTCAAAATGTCGGGCCGGCATGATTCGGCGCGCTTGCGAAACCGCCGCCGGGCTGCCATGTCTGGCGGACAGATGGGGCAACGCGGTAGGCGCATCAGAGGCAACGGCTGCGGCTTCGCCTCCGCTTCGCATTGTGTCTCGACTGTGCAGCGCTTTTGTGTTGCGTGGAGCGTGATCGCGCGGCGTCTGTCATATATCATGAAGCGCCAAACATTAAACCATGCAGTTCGACGCGATATCTGCGAGTTGGCCGCGTCTTGCCTTGGGCGCGCCCGCCAGCGCCCTCTCCAAGTTCTCTGCAAGGCCGAACGCTTCTTCGGGGTAGCTGATTCGTCTGATCCGCCGCTCGTTGATATCGCTGCTCTCGCTGTCACGCCCCTCCGCTTGGGGCGACCCAAGAGGGTCAGAACGCTGCGGGCGCTGGCGCGGAGAGGCAATCCATATCTGCCCACGCAGTGCATCCGAGCGTTCAGAGCCTCCCGCGCAGTCACAGGAACCGCAGAGCCTGGGACCGCGCGCCGAGCGAAAATATCGGGGGGGGGGGCACTGGCCCCCGCGGCCCCCGCGGCACGCGCGGCGCCGCCCTCGGCGGCGCCCATTTTGCGTTTCAGGCTGTTCGATGTCGAAGACCTGCGCTCGCAGTCCGCCTCGTTCGTGGCTTGCAGGGCCGCGGGCGGCCCCAACTTGCGGCGGCCCAGTGCCGGGGGCAGGTTTGGCAGGGCGGAGAAGATCATCCGTCTGGAGGGGCGCGCGGTCGCGGTCGGTGTTCGGCGCGAACTTCGCGATGCAGTTCGGCGGGGGCGCAGGCCGCCAGCGCTGCGCGACGGCCCCGGGCTGGCCCTGGCTTTCGGGGAAGGCCGAGCGGCGGCCGCCGTCGCCAGTGGAACGCGCCGCGACGTTGCTTTTAAGCGTCATCGAGGGCGCCCCCGAGCGACGAGGCGGCCCTCCGGGCGGCGCTTGAGGGCGCGTTGCGCGAGCGCGAGGTCGACTGGCACCAGCCGCGGGCGGCGGCCGCCGGGCTGGGGGGCGCCCTCCCGGAGGGCCCGTCTTCTGCGTGGGCCGAGCGGCCGCGCGTTGCCGCGGCGGCCGCGGACGACGCGGGCGGGGGCGGCGGCGGCGAGGGCCTTGGCCCCGACGGCGAGGTCGACTGCGAGGCCGGTGGGTCCGACATCGGAGAGGCGACGGATGGCCCGAGCAGCCCGCTGCTGGGCGCCCGCGGCGAACGCGACCCCGTTCGCGCCGCCGGGCGGCAGCTGCAGGGCGGGGCGCCTGGCGAGCTAGTAGGCCCCGCGACAGACAAGGGCCGCGACGCGCTGGAATGCGATGTCGGGCCGTTCGCGGTCTGGGTCCGAGCGCAGCGGTTGGCGAGAGTTTCCGGATGGGCCTGCGCGGAGAATTCGGTGCTTGGGCGATTTCTTTTTCGACGGCAACAACCGCGTGAGGTGCGACGGGCTGCTGTCCAGCCTTGCAATCGAGAGCCCGACGTGCGGCGGCGCCGGGGGGCAGGACACGCGGGCGGGCCCCCGCCGCTCGGCACCTGGCCGGGCGCGCCCGCCTCTGACGCGGCTGGACTTCGCCGCGCTGCTGGGCGCGAGGGTCGCGGCGCCGGGCGCTGGGCGCGGGCTCTGGGGCCTGCGACTTGCCTCGAGGTCGCGCGGGGCGGTGGCCCGAGGCTGCCGAGCGGCGTCGCGCACCTGCAGGGGCGGTCGCCCATCCCGCAGCCGCCGCGCTCGGGCGCCCGCGACCGCGGCCTCCTGCCGCGCCCGGCCGAGGCGGAGGATCGAGAGAAGCAGCGCCGGGCCTGGGGGCGAGGGGCCAGTCTTCGACGGATTGTCCATGGAGGGTTGGAGGAGCGGCATCGCAAGGCGAGATGCGTAGATGAGCAGCATCAAACAGGATGGGGCGCACGTCTGGGCGCGGTAACTGCACGCGCCGCGTAATATTTGGCGCGCGTTTGAGCTACATCCCGAAACGACCGCAGTCTGGCGAGCCCAGCACTCGACTTCCGAAACAACATGCTTCAAACAGGTCTAATCGTACATCGGCCAATATGTCATTTGCTTCGTTGCGCCAAGCTGATTGGCGGCTACAGGCCTGTGGTCACGGCGCTAAGCGCGTCGAAATGCATCCGCGCCTGCCCGGGCAACGTCGAGCGTTTCACTGGCCCGCGAATTCGCGCAGTCCTGGACGCGACCAACATTCCCAACAATGCGTTATCATATCTCTCCAATTTCCGCGGCCCCCATAACTTGAAACAGGTCATGCCGCGTTTGCTGCATTACCCCGATGCCGCGATCCTCCTGCGCTAGTGGAATGTTCTTCAGGCGCCAAAGCGAAGTCTTCATAATTCGCCGTGAAACGCACACTGAACAACACGCAGCGAGCATGCCCGGTTCTTTGGATTGCCGACATCGGTTCTTTGGATTGCCGACATTCGGTCGTGGTGAAGTAGCTGTTCAAAGAAATGGTTGATGCGCATACGGAAACGAAACCAGCCTCAAACCACAATCCGCGAGCAGCGCCATAGACCAACACCGGGTGATGCGCCTGCAGGTCAGCGTCGCTAAAATGTCCAACGCGCTGCAATAATCGATTCGGCAAGCAAAACACCAAACCCGGGAAGATACTCGAGCAATGGCACACGCACTTGGCATTCCGAGCGTGCTGGAAAGATGAATCGGTGGCAATGGCTTCAGACGCATGGGGCTCACTTAAGCCACCAGCATCCAAGTGTTCGGAATGATAGTGGACACGGCCGAAATAAAACTCCATCAAGAAGCACAGCTTGTCATGAACTTTGCTAGCAATATCGGGGCTTCATCTCTGAGCTCAGTCGTCCGCTCGTCCGCCACCATCGTTTCGTAGGCTGTCCCGTGTGGCCCGCCGGGCCAGATTTAGGATAACGCTTACCCGTTGGACTCTCAAGTTCGCACTGTATTGTCCTGCGTTCTGATTTCATCCTGCTGAACATTGTCCAAAACAAATGCCTCTGAAACACGCATCTTGCATGCATGATATTTCCTGTATCTTCTGCTGGTACAGGACGGACAGAGGCACATATGTGTTTCGGCCGCGCTGACGACAGCGGCGGCTTTGAAATCGTCAGCCCGCTGTTTCTGGACCGTTTACGCTTTCCCTAGCGCCTTTCTCGCCGCACTTTCTGATAGAAACGACCTCTTACCGCAATTACTTTCGTGGTGATGTTTCGCAACCTTGTGATGCACACAAACGCCCTATCCCGGCAAATAACTGAGACAGGTTCGCCGAAGTGCGGCCCAAGGCAACCAGTCACCCAATGAGCTGAGCGTTGTCTGCATGCTCTAAGCCTTCCTTGCGCACCTCAACAAACTCAGATACTACCCGGAGATCAACCTCGGCACCCGAGCTGAGATAAACGAAACATCCTGGCTCCAAAATTGTAAAAGCATCGCCGTCTTTGTTTGCGAAACATAATTGAACTCTCCCTGCAACGCTCGTCCAACCCCCGAGCCAGAACGCCAACGCTTATGGGCTGGATCAGTTTGGGCCTCTTCTGTAAACAAAGACATATCGAGTGAATCGGTGCGCATTCATACACACATGTAAGTCACGTCCAAAACAATCATCAAATTGCTCCAACGCTGCTTCGAAATCGCCAGGATTAACATCATTCGCCGCTTTGTTCACCAAAGCGTCTTGGAATGCTTCCTGCTGTGCTTTCTTTGGTAAGCCTCCGAATCTACGAGCGTCGGGCAAAGGAGAAACACCTGGCATACCTAGGGTCCCGGGTGGGGTCAGCTTAGGTGAATTTGCACGCATGCGCGCATTCACGCCGCTGCCTTAGACAAGATCTTCCTCTCGCAACTGCAGTGGGTAACGAGCCGTTCTGGTGCTGAAAGCCCATCGCGTGCTGCAGGAACTTCATGGCAGGACTGCGGCACAGCGATGTTCGCCATAGTTCGTGCACTGTTACATCGCAGTTTCATGCCATGAGCGCGCACTCCCAGAAGAATGAATACAGTCTCGTAGGACCTCGATCTGACAATTCGGGGCAACATGGACATACAATCGAATACAATCGAATGCAAGTCGGCAGGGATGTCAATGTTAGACGGACTCATTTGACACTCCTTCCACCTAATCATGTGCATGATTTAAGGTGCATCGCTGGAGAGGCAGCTGTGGAAAGCTGTTCGCTTAGAAAGAACAGCTTCCAAAGATACGCCGATTCCTCTGAACATCAACCACTGTTTTGCCTCAAGGATGCTGTGCACACCATTCTGGGTAACAATAATCACCTAGCTACTCAAAAAATAAGAGCTGCACATGATCCATGGGGACCACAATCTGCAATATTGGTAAGAGGAGGAGCGCAGACGAAACAACATAAGGATTGGCAGGAGAGGCAGCTTGGGAGAACAGGAACAAAGTGATACGCAGCAAGAGGAACAGGGGGAGCAGGGTTCCGGGAGGGAACCAGGCGAAGAGCAAACGGCGGGGACTCTCGAATCCGCCGACGCCCCCGCTCGCCAGGGGTGCAAAGGCGCGTGAGACGACTGGCTGTCCCCCTTCCCCTTCTCTCCCTCCCGTGGGGTCTGAAATCTGATCAGAGGAGGAGGAGGAGGAGGAGGAGGAGGAGGAGGAGGAGGAGGAGGAGGAGGAGGAGAGGAGGGGGGGGCCGGGAGGAGACCAGGGGGGGAAGGAGGGGGGAGGGGGAGGGAGGGGGGGGGAGGGAGGAGGGGGGAGGGAGGAGGGGAGGGGGGGCGGGGGAAGACCAAGGGGGGGGGGGCGGACGAGCTCGCCGACGCAACCCGGGGGCCTCCAGGGCCGCCGAGCCCACGCTCCGCGGCCTCCGGGATGCCCAGGAGGCCATCGGAGCTGGCTCCGGCGGGGCTCCAGCGTGCCGAGGAAAACCAAGGACGACCAGGCTGGCCTCAAGGCTCGGGGCAGTTTTTAATGCAGAAGAATTTCAAACATATGGGATTGTTAATACATGATTCATCTATGAGTAAATTCATGCATGAACTCCTCGTTGTTTTGTTTACACTTTTTATACATGATCCGCACGCGGAGCATGTATTAAAAACGGCACTGTACCCAAGAGGCCTCCGAGACGCTCCAAGGGGGCGCCAAGAAGCCCCCTGGAAGGGTCCCAAGAAGCAGGAATCGTCAAAGTCCAGAGGGAAACCAGAAAGTTTGAACCGAGTCACAGGTTTGGTTTTAACAACATCCAAGAGGGCTCAAGAGGCCCGCAAGATCGCGTCAAGACGGCCCAAGAAGCCCCCAAGAGGGCTCCAAGACGGCCGAAGAGGGTCCCAAGACAGCCCAAGAGGCGCCCAAGATGGCCCACGAGAGGAGGACACCCAACGAGGCCCCTCGAAGGGCCGCGAGAGACAGCTCGAACCGGCATTCCGAGCCCTCCGCCCCAGACCCCCGAGACCGCCAGCAGGCGCCAGAGAGACTCCCAAGAGGCCCAGAGAGCCCCCCAAGAGGCCCAAAATGAAGGGGCCCCAGGACACACACAAATAAATACACACAAAATTATCCCGGCAAAGCAACCTAACAGCGATGTGTAGAAGCATATCTGAAAGCATTCCCCTTAAGATTCAGATGAAAATCCAGTTGTCGAATTCTGCTGTTCTCGCAGTCGTAGTCGCATTCGCGATGACAGTCGCAGCGGCAACGGCAGTCGCAGTCACAGCCTCAGCCTCAGCCTGCCTCCTCCTCCTCCTTTTCTCCTGCTCCTCCTCCTCCTCCTCCCCTCCTCCTCTTCCTCCTGCTCGTCCTCGTTCTCGTCCTCCTCGTCTTGCTCGTCCTCCTCCTCCTGGTGCTCTCTCCTCCTCCTCCTCCTCCTCCTCCTCCTCCTCCTGGTGGTCCTCGTTCTCCTCCTCCTGGTGCTCTCCCCCCCCCTCCTCCTCCTCGTCCTCCTCCTCCTCCTCCTCGTCCTCCTCCTCCTCTTCCTCCTCCTCCTCCTCCTCCTCCTCCTCCTGGTAGTCCTCCCCCTCCCCTCCTCCTCCTCCTCCTCCTCCTCCTCTCCCTGGTCGTCCTCGTTCTCGTCCTCCTCGTCTTGCTCGTCCTCCTCCTCCTGGTGTTCTCTCCTCCTCCTCCTCCTCCTCCTCCTCCTCCTCCTCCTCCTCCTCCTCCTCCTGGTGGTCCTCGTTCTCCTCCTCCTGGTACTCTCCCCCCCCCTCCTCCTCCTCCTCCTCGTCCTCGTCCTCCTCCTCCTCCTCCTCCTCTTCCTCCTCCTCCTCCTCCTCCTCCTCCTCCTCCTCCTCCTCCTCCTGGTACTCCTCCCCCTCCCCTTCCTCCTCCTCCTCCTCCTCTTCCTGGTCGTCCTCCTCCTCCTGGTCGTCCTCCTCCTCCTGCTCGTCCTCCTCCTCCTCCTGCTCGTCCTTCTTCTCCTGCTCCTCCTGCTCCTCGTCCTGCTCCTGCTCGTCCTCGTCCTCCTGGTCTTGCTCGTCCTCCTCCTCGTCGTGCTCTTGCCCCTGCTGAAAATGTGGCCCAGGAATGGGAGTTCTGGGAAGTCGAAGAGCACGAAGTTGCCTACAGTTGGCTACGGGCATTCAAAATGTGGCCCGGGAATGGAGTTCTGGGAACTCGAAGAGCACGAAGTGGCCTACAGTTGGCTCCGGGCATTCAAAATGTGGCCCGGGAATGGAGTTCTGGGAACTCGAAGAGCACGAAGTGGCCTACAGTTGGCTCCGGGCATGTCAAAATGTGGCCCGGGAATGGAGTTCTGGGAACTCGAAGAGCACGAAGTGGCCTACAGTTGGCTCCGGGCATCCAAAATGTGGCCCGGGAATGGAGTTCTGGGAACTCGAAGAGCACGAAGTGTGTGACTGTTGCATCCGGCCCTCCAGAATGTGGCCCGGGAATGGAGTTCTGGGAACTCGAAGAGCACGAAGTGTGTGACTGTTGCATCCGGTTATCCAGAATGTGGCCCGGGAATGGCGTTCTGGGATCTCGAAGAGCACGAAGTGTGTGACTGTTGCATCCGGTTATTCAGAATGAGCCTGGGAATGGAGTTCTGGGAACTCGAAGAGCACGAAGTGTGTGACTGTTGGTGAAAAACGAGCGGGGCACCCTGCCGCCCGGCAACTCCCAACACCTGCCCGGACCCCCCTGTGGAGTGATCTGTGAGCTCTTTTTACACCACTAGAAACCTATCAGTCTTCACTGTTAGGTAAAAAACTAGTCCCCATATTTCCTCATATTTTCTGGGTTTTTGTCTTCCCCCCACTTCCCATATTTTCCCATTTTTCTGGGGGGAACCGAAGATTCATTGTGTCTGTGTGTTTTCTTCCCTCCTGACAAAAGAGGCTCCCGGAAGGTCCCCATGAGCCTCTGACAGGCCTCCCCCGTGAATACTTCGTTCCTCTTCCTGGGGCCGGCGGGATGGCGTAGGCCTCTTCAATATACTTGCCCATCCCCCTCTCCGTTCTCCTCATCACCAGAATCGCGTTGCGCTCTCTCTCTCTCTCTCGCCCTCGCCTTCGGCTTTTCCCACTCTCCCAGGGAAGAGGCGGGAGATGGAGGCGGGGCGCGAAGGTGGGCCAGGAGGAGGAGGCGGCAGCAGGCCCGGGGAGCGGCCAGCGGTGGACGTTGGCACCCCGTCCGCTCTTGCCTCCCTTGGTTTTCCTGGTTTTCGCCTCCCCTCCCGCCTTCCCCGTCGATGGTCTTCGGAGCAGCAGAAGGACAAGAGGAAGAGGCAGCCGAAGAGAGGGGGAGGTACAGCAGAAGAGGACAGGGAGGTACAGCAGAAGAGAGGGAAACAGGAGGAGGAGGAGGAGGAGGAGGAGGCAGCAGGAACGCAGAGGGAGGGGCAGACAGCGCAGATGGGAGCAACGAGGAGCACAGGGGAGGGACGACAGAGGGGCACCCGCCCGTGCCCCATCCTCAAAGGACCGCGGGCTCCCTTCTTTTTAAAAAATGCTATCCTCTGCCCCACGGCCGCCTCGCTCCCCCGCGGAGGCTGGCTGGCCTCAAGACGAGCGGCCTCGGACTCTCCACGCCTCGGCGACGCGGCACACGAAGAGAGCGCCCGACCGAACGGGACCCAAAAGCCCGCGCGAGCAGTGGGCGCAAGGCCTGGCTACGAAGGAGCACAGGAGGCGCCGGCCACTCGGCTCGGAATCTTGCGAGGAGCGCGGGGGCCAGCGGCGGGCGGCGAGCGCGCGCGCCGTCCGGCACCCCGCACTCGGCCCGCGCGCAGCGGCGGGGTCACGCCCACGGGGCCATCTCCACGGCGACGGTGACGACAGAGGCAGAAGGCTCCACGCTGGCCCCGAAGTCCCAATCCGCCTGCTCCCTCGGCGCGCTGAACACGGAGCTGGACCCGAACCTGTGCGCGAACGGGCCTCGCGGCCCCCGCGCCGCCCTCCCTCCGCCCACGGAGATGGAGATCGCGGTCAGCGGCCAGCTGCTCTCAGGAAGATCCGAGCAGCACTTCAGCTGGACCTTGGCTGGCGCCAGCCACGAAACACACGCACGTGCGCGCACACGCACGTACGCACGCACGCACGAACGCACCCACACGCAATCACACACACACACACACGCGCGCGCACACACACGCACACACACACACACACACACACACGCGGGCACACACGCACGCACCCCACGCACGCGCGCACGCACGCACGCACGCACGCACGCACACACGCACCAACACACACACACACACGGACCAACACGCCCGAACACATACACGCACACACACACACACGCACACACACCCACAGACTCACTCCCGCACACACAAACACACACACACACACACGCACACACACACACACACGCACGCACGCACGCACACTCACGCACACACACACACACACACACACGCGCACGCACACACACACACACACACACACACACACACACACACACACACACACGCACACACGCACACACACACACACACACGCACACACACACACGCACACACACACACACACACGCACACGCACTCAAAAAGAACATATCTCGAGCGAGGCGCTGGTTTCAGCACCCCTGGCACGGGGCCGTTCGCGGCCAGATTGTGGGGAGGGCTCAGGCGGGTCGCCTGCTTCGTTGCTTGGACTTCGCCGCGTGCAAAGCAGATTGTGAACATGTCTCGTGCGAGGCGCTGGTTTCAGCATCCGAAGGAAGGCCCGCCAGGGGTTATTGCACTGGACAGTTCGCGGCCAGATTGTGTGGATGCCTCGAGCGGTTTGCTTGTTTGGTTGCTTGGGCGTCTCTGCTGTCATGGTCGCTTGCGAGGACGTCTCGAGCGGGGCGCGGATTACACTCGCACGAGCCCGCTCGCGGCGGGACGTCTCGGGCGGTTTGCTTGCTTGGTTGCCTGGACCTCGCAGCTTTCAGGGCAATTTGAGAACATGTCTTGAGCGAGGCGCTGGCTGCAGCACCCCAAGGGGGAGCCGCAGGAGACGGGAGACTCGGCCGTTCGCGCCAGGACTGCGTGCACGTCTCAAAAGCGGTTCGGCCGTCTTGTGGCCAGGACTCCTCTCCTTCCCCTGTGGGGCCAGGGTTCTCGCGTCGGGGCCACAACTGATGGTGAGGATGTCCCGTGCGAGGCGCTGGGAGGACGAGCGGGACGAGGAGGAGAAAAGACGAAGAGGGGTTCTCATCCGCCTCCTCCTCCCCCTCTTCCTCATCCCCCCTCCCCTGTTCCTCGTCCTCTTCTCCTCCTCATCTTCCCCTTCCCTCCTCCTCCCCCTCACACTCCTCTTGTTCCTCCATTACCCTTCCTTTATGAATAACTCCTCCCTGTCGCATGCCGAGGCTGGTCGAAAGGGCGGGCCGGGAGTTTCGCCCGAGACGTCCTCACCATTCGTGATCCTGAAGCTTACATTTGGCGTCGCCTGCACGGGTGGAGGGCGGGTCGCTTTCAAAACGGGGTTCGCGCTTCAGCGCCGCACGCATGCACCTCATAAAAACTGGCATCCGTTCTCATAAGCGGAGGGCGGACGGTTTCCAAAACATAACTCTCGCCCCAGCGCCGCACGCGTGCCCTTAAAAGCTCGCATCGGTTTCACAGGCGGAGGGCGGACGGTTTTCTAAATGTGGCTCTCGCCCCAGCGCCGCCCACATTCGTCTTAAAAGATGGCGGGAGTTT
Organism: Prorocentrum cordatum; assembly: GCA_963575745.1. Classification (NCBI taxonomy): domain Eukaryota; class Dinophyceae; order Prorocentrales; family Prorocentraceae; genus Prorocentrum; species Prorocentrum cordatum. The sequence goes on from CAUYUJ010017081.1 coordinate 229,405, forward strand.
CACGGATGGTGGGCGGTTCCTTTTCAACATGTAGCCGTTGTTTTAGCGCCGCGCACACTCGTTTCAAGAGTTTGTAGCAATTTCAAAGACTTGTCTGGCGGACGTCCCAAACATGGTGTTCTGGCACGATGTCGGAATGTCAAGGCGCAAAGGTGTGGTTGGTTCGCTGCGTGAAAGTCCTAGGAATGGGTTCTGGCACTGTTCACGATCGTCAAGACGCAACATTAACGGTGATTCGCGGCGTACGATTGTCTTCCAACATTGCACTTCCGATTGTGAGGGCATATGAAGAGGGAACTTGGAGGGAGGGTGTATTGCAATATCGTCGATGACTCGTGGGCTTACGCTGGTACTCCTCCTCTTCCTCCTCCTCCTCCTCCTCCTCCTTCTCCTCCTCATCCTCCGCGCACGTAGCCTCCTCCTCCTCCTCCTCTTCCTCCTCCCCATCTTCCTCCTCCTCCTCCTCCTCCTCCTCCTCCTCCCCCTCCTCCCTCTTCCCCTCCTCAGTCCTCTCCTTCCCCTCATCCTGCTCTTCACTATCTGCCTTACTCCTGTGGCAGGTTGTAAGGATGTCACGAGCGAGGCGCTGGCTTCAGCCCCCCACCGAGGGGGGGTGCAATATAGATACACACCCAGATCCGCTTCCGTGTCCCCTGGCACGTTGAGGCGTGGAACAATGCCAAGGTCTGCATGGTGTTTGCATTCTAATAAGGGGCCGTCCCTTCCTTTACTAGCAGACTCCTGCGTGCATCGCCCCTCCTTTCCGATGCCACTTCCCTCGTGCCCGCTCGAGAATGGCGCACTTCCAGCATGGCACCTATTGCCTAAACCTCCATTCCACATGTACCCGCGTAAGGATGGTGCACTTCCCACGCGGCAGCTAATGCCTGAACGCCACTTCCACACGTGCCCGCTCGAGGATTATGCACTTCCCACATGGCTGCTAAGTCCTAGACCCCTCATCCAACGCGCACCCGCTCGATGATCGTGCATTTCGCGCATTCCCAGGCGCTGCTCCCAAGCGCTCCAGGGCCTACCAAGCCATGCTCCCCCGTTAAAACTATGGATATGCGTCCCGAGCTTCCAAGACGGCCCGCGCAGGCAACCAATGGCACCAAGATGGCCCAAGCTGGCCCCAGGGCGGCCGAATATTGGTTCAAGACGGCCCAAGGTGTCCCCAAGAGGGCCCAAAATGGCTACAAGCGGACCTCCAACAGGGTCCGAAGAAATGCTAATCAGCGATTGCACATGAGATTTTGAATGCTTTTAGCATTCTCAGGTGCCGTAAGCTCAAGACGGCCCAAGAAGCATCCAAGACGGCCCCAAGACGGCCAAAGAAGGCTTCCAGTGGGACCCAAGACGGCCGTAGAAGGCCCTTCGACGGCGCAAGACGGCGCAAAGACGGCCCCACGACACCCACCTTACGGCCACGAGGGTCCCAACGACGGCCGAAGAGAACCCCGAGCCGGCGTAAGAGGGCTTCAAGACGAACCTACACTGCCTCACCGGAAGCCAACACAGCCCCAAGACGGCCCAAGCGAGTTTCAGCCGCATCACCATCTTCTTCTTCATCATCGTCAGCATCAGCATCAGCGTCAGCATCATCATCATCATCACCATCATCATCATCATCATCACCATCATCACCATCAGCATCATCAACATCATCATCGGCATCAGAAGCATCAGCAGCATCATCCTCATCATCATCAGCAGCAGCAACATCACCATCACCATAATCTTCATCACCATCATCATGATCATGACCATAATCATAATCATCAGCAACATCATCATCATCAGCATCATCACCATCACCATCATCATCACCATCGCCATCATCATCATCATCATCATCATCATCATCATCACCATCACCATCACCACATCCATCACCATCACCATCACCATCACCATCACCAACACCATCACCAACACCATCACCACTCCCAGCATCATCATGACCATCACCATCACCACCACCATCGTCATTATCATCACCGTCGTCGTCATCGCCGTCGTCATCATCGTCATCGTCGTCATTATCATCATCCTCACTCATCACCAAAGTCATCATCCTCATCCTCATCCTCATCACCATCAGCAACAGCAACATCATCATCATCAACATCATCACCATCATCATCATGATCATGATCATCATCATGACCGTGATCATGATCATGAACACAATCATCACCTTCAGCATCATCAGCGTCATCACCATATCACAACCATCACAATCACCATCACCATCGCCATCACCATCATCATCCACATCACCATTGCCAGATTCATCACCATCACCATCACCACACCATCACCACCCCCATAACCACCATCATCATCATCACCATCACCACCACCACCATCATAATCATCATCATCACCGTCGTCGTCGTCATCGTCGTCATCGTCATCGTCATCATCATCCTCCTCATTATCACCAGCGTCATCATCACAATCGTCATCGTCACCAGCATCGTCGCCATCATCGTGACCATCATTGACATCATCATGGTTTCTATCAGCATCATTGCCAGCGTCATCAACATCATGACCATTATCAGCAACAACCGCATCACAACCACCACCACCACCAGCACCGTTATCATTATCATCAGCAGCATCAGCACCATGATCATTGTCCTCATCATCATTGCTATCATCATCATAATCAGCATCATCATCATTATCATGAGCATAACTATCACCATAATCATCCTCATCCTCATCGTCATCATCACCATCGTCATCAGCATCATCGACTATTATCACCACCATCATCGTCTGCATCATCATCAACATCATCACCACATTAGTATTGATGTTCATCACCATCTGCGGAATATTTCTTTGCATCATCAGATGCATCTTCATCTACATCTCTATCGTCATCGTCGTCAATATCGGACAGAACGCGTTTCACGGGGGCTTGCTTTGGGAACATTCGGTGGTGCGTTTCAAACCGGGGGTTGGGGCCCCCCCCCAGCACTCGGCGCCGTCGATGAAAAGCAAGGGGACTCCAGTCCCCCCCAAACCACCCCCTCTCCCGAACCCCCCCCCCTCCCCAGGGGGAGGGGGTCAAAACCCCCCTCCCCGCCCCCCCCTCGGCTCCGGCGCTGGCGGCCGCCAGCAGCGCCCACGGCGGGGACGCAGCGACGATGACCAGAGGCAGCCCAGGGGGGTTGGGGGTTCAACCCCCACCGCAAAATGTCAACCTCCCCCCCCACCCCTGGCGCCGGGGGGTGGGGGTTCAACCCCCCCCCTCCTCTTGGCGCCGGCGCCGGCGCTGGCGGCGGCCAGCAGCGCCGGCGCTGGCGCCGGCGACGGCGGAGACGCAGCGACGATTACCACCACTACCACCACCACCACCACCACAACCACCACTACCACCACCACCACCACTACCACCACCACCGCCACCAACAGCACCACACAACCACCACCACCACCACCACAGCCACCACCACCACCACCACAACCACCACCACAAAAACCCACCACCACTACCACCTTCACCACGATCTACCACACCACCGCCACCACCGCCACATTCACTACCAGCAGCACAACCCACCGCCACCACCACAAACCACCACACCACCACCCCCACCGCCACCACCACCACCACCACCACCACAACTAACGTCCACAAACCACCGCCACCACCACAACCCACCATCACCATCACCACAAAATCACCACCACGCCAGCACCACACCGCCACAACCACCACCACCACAACTCACCATCACCACCACCACCACCACAAAAAAAAAACACCACTACCACCACCACCACCACCACCACCACCACCACCAATCTACCATTCCACCACCACCACCACCACCACAACCACCACCACTACCAGCAGCACAACCCACCACCACCACCACAAACCACGACACCACCACCACCACCACATGCACAAACCACCGCCACAACCACAACCCACCACCACCACCACCACCACCACCACCACCACAAACAACCACCAAACCACCACCAAACCACCACCACCACTTCCACAACCCACCACCACCACCACCACAAACCTCACCACACCACCACCAAACCACCACCACCACTACCACCCACCGCCACAACCACCACCACCACCACAACAAACCACCACACCACCACCACCACAACCACCACCACCGCCACCACCACCACCACCACCACAACCCACCACCACCACCACCACCGTCGTCCCCGTCGACGCTCCCCGCCACCGCCGCCCGCCGCCGCAGGCTCCGGCCGGCGCCGGCCCAGAAATGGAAATCGTCGTCCCCGCCGCCGTCGCCAGCCGCCGCCGACGCAAGTGCCGGCCCGAGGAGAGGGGAAGCCGGGGGGGAGGGGGGAGGGGGGGGGTGAATCCGTCACGGGAGGGGTGGGGGGTTCGAACCCCCCCCCTCCATCCAAGAAGGGGGGGGGTCCGGTTCCAACCCCCCCCCCCTCCAAGCGACCACAGAACGCGTTTTTTTCAATATCGACATCACCTCCACCATCCTCATCATCCTCATCATCCTCATCATTCTCATCACGGCTCTCCCGAGTCTGGAGACACGAGGTGCCACACGTGACGCCCTCTCGAGCGGCCGCCACCCAGAATGCTGGGCTGGCACAGTGGCAGGCCTTGCCGCAGGCAATTGGATACCCAGGCAGAAATTCTCAGCGAGCCTTGCCAGCGAAATGAGAGCCTTTGTTCTGCCCGAGCGGCCTGGCCAACGCCCCCCGCCTTCCGGAAGGAGTCCCCGCCGCTTGGGCAGAGCATCAGCTTGAAGGTGGCGGGAGGCGCGCCTGGGCCCAGCGACACCTCCAGCGGTGGGGACACCGCCTGCTTCTCGGACCCCCTCAACTTCTTCGCGTCCACGCTCCACTCCACGCGGCAGGCGCCGCCCTCCTGTCGGACAGCCAGGCTCTTGTCCCGTGCGCTTATCGACGTCCGCGCCCGCGCGCCCTGGGACCCGGGTGCCGTCTGCTGCGCGGGGAGAGGGGCCACGCACGAGGCCACAGGAGCGGCCGGCGGCGGCGCCTGCGCGGCCACGGGCTCGGGAAAGAAGTACAGCTCCAGCCCCTCCCTGGGCTCGGGCCAGGGCGTCGGGGTCACGGTCGCGAACGGCGTGTGTGCCGGCAGGTCTGCAGGTTCTTCGAAGAAGCACGCGGCCCCCGCCTCGTCGCTCTCCGAATCGCTCTGAGAGTCTGAGTCGTCGCACGGCAGGTCCGAGCCGCAGTCGGTGCTCTCCAGCGAGCGCTGCCGCCCGAAAGGCTCCGTGCGGCTCCGAGGTAGGAGGCGCGGCTGCTCCTCGTCGCAGTCTTCATCGACGTCGGCGATGAACGTGTTCTTGACGCAGCAGCGGACAGTGCGTTTCACCAGCTCGGGGCCTGCAGCAGCGTGTGGGCTGGCCAGAGCCGCCTGCTCCTGCTCCCCGACGAAGTATCCGCTTGGCCTCTCCGGGCTACTCCTGACGCAGGAGCTGCCGGTGCAATGCTGCGACATGCTCAGCGGGAGTGGCTGTGTCCGGCTCCGCGGCAAGAAAGTCGGCTGCTCATCGCCGTCTCCTGCGTCGACTTCGTCGATGAAGGTGTTCCTGACGCGGATGGCGCGCTGCATCGCCATGGGCAGGGCTGAGAACATCGTGAAGCAGCGGGAAGCAAGGACGCACAAAACCTGTTGGTAAAGAGCGTGCGTGGCCGATCAATTGCGTGAGCTTGGGCCAACGGTTGCAGGTCACCGTCGTCGTCGACGCTTCCCGACGACAAGGCATGAGCGTAGATGAGGGGTCGTCGAATCAAATCGGCCTGACTGGTCGTGTGGCGACTGCACGGACCTGCAACTAGGTTCGGCCACCGACGTTCACCAACCGCGGACCGCGCGAAATAAGCCACATGCCCGTGACCTCCTGGCTATTCAGTGGTGGGCATTTCAGAACGGCGTTTGACGCGACGTCGCAATGAAACAATACATGTAAGCGAGGACCCCAAACAGTGAGCTGTTGCACTGTGAAGTGTGACCAAATTATCATGCACAACGTATACATCGATTGTCTTTCTCTCTCTCTCTCTCTCTCCCTTGACATATATACATATATATATGTACTATCTAAGTGTCGCTGGCATGGTGTCGCCGGCGTGTTTGGTCATCTGGGGACCGCTGGTTCAAACTACGCTCGAACACGCCGAAAAGGCATCACAAACATCAAACACACAAACTATTGCCTCCAAGATTGCCCAAGAGGCATCCAATACGCCCCGAGGTGCCATTCGGGGTGCCATCGGGGCGTCGGCGTGCAATCCTTCGCGCCTCCAAGAAAACCTGCGCAAGAGAGGGGCCAAGATACACAGAGAACGCCACTTGGCCCTCCAAGACGGCCAACATCAACCAAATACCGAACGGGATTGTTTAGAGCTGCCGCTGCTGTATAATATGTTGGCCTTCCAGCGCCGCTCGGCTCAATATGGCAGCCCAAAGAAAGTCCCAACAGGCCCAGCCCCCACCCGATGACCTAGGACCATTCGAAAGGGCCCAAGAGAAACAAAGATAGCCCAAGAGGGCCCCAGCATGGCCCAAGAGGGCACCACGAAGCTCCCAAGACAGCCCCAGAACACTCCCCTATACCCACCAGTCTCAGACTGCATGGAAGGACCCTGGACAGCCCAAGAACACCCAAGCCGACTGAAGAGGCCCCAAAGACGGCCCAAGATGGCCCCAAGGCAGCCCAACGGGAACCCGGGACAGCCCACCTCCTGAGGGCCCCTGCAGGAATCGAGACGACCTGTGTCACAGGTTACGGCCTTCTGGGCGACGCTCCGAGCACCACTGCGCAGCGTGATGCGCTGGCACGGTGTCGGAGCTTGCCGCAGACGGCTAGCAGAAACCTATTGCCCAACAGTCCTGCGGTGCTGGGTACGCGCTTTGAAGAGACAGCGCCCCGCGTCTCCTCTCCTCTCCTACTTCCCCTTTCCCTTCCCCTTCCCCTTCCCCTTTGCCCTCCTCCTCCTCTCCTAGTTCCCCTTCCCTCTCCTCCTCTCCTCTCCTAGTTCTCCCCCTCCCCCTCCTCCTCCTCCTTGCCCCCGGGCGGGCAGCCGGTTGGTGTGGGCGGCACCTCCCGGCGTCCGGGGGAACTGAAACCCGCTTAGTCGTGGCCTGTATGGGGGCTGCGCCACTGCCGAAACCACCCACCCACCCACGGCATTGCCGTGGGTGGGTGGGTGGTTTCGGCAGTGGGGGCACCGACCCCGGTCTTCGGGCCTGAACGGTAATCCCGATTCGGCTACGGCCGATTCGGGTCCCCTACACTGTCTTGGCCCGGCGACTCCCCGGTCGCGCTAGGGTGTGGAGGGGGGGTCTGGCTTCGGCCAGGCTCATGGGGAGTCCTGCTCTGTCCCCCTTGGGCAAGGGGACTGGGGGGAGCAGGCCAGGGCACCCGCCCCGAGACTCGCACCAGGTGCCCCGCCTGGTGGCGAGGGGTGTCCTGTGTCCCCGGCCAGTGCCTGGAGTGCCTGGCGGGTGGCAGGGGGGCCCCCTCCCCTCGGGGGGGGGCTGGTCCTGGAGGCGTTGGACGTGTACGTGCACCTCTGAGTCGTCCCCTCCCCTCCTAGGCCGTTTGAGGTTTGGAGCGGCCGAGTTGCACTAGGTCTCTCCCAACACACTGCATATGCCCTGGCAGTGTGGGGTTTTTATGTTTTGATTTCACTACGTGAAGGCGGAAATCCTGGAAATCCCCTCTGCATGCCCACCAACGTACCAACAGCGCTTCGTGGCCCCACAGGAAGCTCCACTGAAGGCCCAAATGGCTGTGATCACGTGCGTCCGCGCCACCCATGTCGCCACGCCCCGCACGTGCTTCGTGAACCCATAGGGAGCTCAACCAGATGCCCCAGTGGCTGTGATCACATGCGTCCCCGCCACCCATTTCGGCACACCCCTCATCGTGTCCCCATAGGGAGCTCCACCGAATGCCTCAATGGCTGTGATCACTTGCGTCCCCGCCACCCATGTCGGCACACACCTCACACAATTCCTGGCCCAATCGGGAGCTCGACCGAATCCCACAATGGCTGTGATGACTTGCGTTCCCGCCACCCATGTCGGCACACCCCTCACACGTTTCGTGACCCCATAGGGAGCTCCACCGAAGACCCCAGAGAATGTGATGACATGCGCCCCCGCCACCCATGTCGCTACACCCCTCACACGCTTCGTGACCCCATAGGGAGCTCAACCGAAGACCCCAGAGGCTGTGGTCACATGCGTCCCCGCCACCCATGTCGGCACACCCCTCACACGCTTCGTGGCCCCATAGGGAGCTCCACCAAAGGCTCCCGTGGCTGTGATCACATGCGTCCCCGCCACCCATGTCAGCACACCCCTCACACGCTTCGTGACTCCATAAGGAGCTCCACCGAATTCCCCAGTGGCTGTGATCACTTGCGTCCCCGCCACCCATTTCGGCACACCCCTCACGCGCTCCGTGGCCCCATGGGGAGCTCCAGCGAATGCCCCAGTGGCTGTGATCACATGCGCCCCCGCCACCCATGTCGCCACACCCCTCACACGTTTCGTGGCCGCATAGGGAGCTCCACCGAAGGCCCCAGTGGCTGTGATCACTTGCGCCCCCGCCACCCATTTCGGTACACCCCTCACGTGCTTCGTGGCCTCATGGGGAGCTCCAGCGAAGGCCCCAATGGCTGTGATCACATGCGTCCCCGCCACCCATGTCAGCACACAGCTCACACGCTTCGTGGCCCCATAGGGAGCTCCACCGACGGCTCCAATGGCTGAGATCGCATGCGCCCCCACAACCCATTTCGGCACATCCCTCATACGCTTCGTGGCCCCATGGGGAGCTCCAGCGAAGGCCCCAGTGGCTGTGATCACGTGCGTCCCCGCCACCCATGTCGGCACACCCCTCACGCGCTCCGTGGCTCCATGGGGAGCTCCGCCGAAGGCCCCAATGGCTGTGATCACATGCGCCCCTGCCACCCATGTCGCCACACCCCTCACACGTTTCGTGGCCCCATAGGGGGCGCCACCGAAAGCCCCAATGGCTGCGCCCGCATGCGCCCCCGCCTCCGATTTCGACACCACACCTTCCAGCGCTTCGCGGCCCCATCGGGAGCTCCACCGAAAGAGAATACATACGCAGCACTGCAGTATTAACAACTGCATATGGTTGGGCCCTTCGCCAGGAGAAATCGTGCAGGCGGGGCCATCTCGCACAATCTACAACATGCTCCGATCGGGGCGGCTTAGCTTGCAAAACGACTCAGAAGCGGTAGGATATTGGGCACCGCCAGTGTGCCCGACGGCCTCGAGATCCGACCAGGCGGCCCAGACATCGGCCTGCCAAGGCTCTAAGGCGGTCCCAAGAGGCCCTCAAACAGGCCTGAAGACGCCCCCTAAGAAGTGCCGAAATACGCTGGTGAGGTTGCGCACAGACAGCTCCCCCAGGTAGTCTAGATCGGGCCTGTTCCCCTACAGGGGGATTTTGGACGAAAAATAACAACAGTACCCTACATGATTCAAACCTACAAACAAAAATACTTAGAACAAATATCCCCAGACTTGTTTTTTACTATGTTTGAGCCTTCTTCCTGCAAAGGGAAAGGCCCGACGTAAAGGTAGTCCTGGCTGGCCTCAACGAGCAGTCCTGGCTGGCCTCAGCAGGCCGCCCGAGCAGTCTGGGGCGGTGTCAACACCCCGGCCCTGCGGAACGTCCCCAGTAAAGGGGCCCTGGGACACGCAAAGAAATAGGCACAAATAGCAGGATTCCCCACATCTCCTCATATTCTCTGGGTGTTCGTCTTCCCCCACCACTTCCCATATTTTCCCATCTTTTTTCTTGGGGATCGACGATTGATTGTGTCTGCGTGCTTTTGCCCCTCCTGACCCAAGGGCGTCGCCCGAGGCGGCGCCGGGATGCTGAGACCGCCGCAGGCTACTCGGGAAGCCTGCTGAGGCCAACTGGGACTGTTCGGGGGGCCTGTTGAGGCCAACTGGGGACTTCAGGTCGGGCGAAAGGGGGGGATAGCAAAAGGGGGTTTGAGAATCAGCTCACGTAGCTGACTTTCCCGGCGCCTCCCGGCGCCAGAGGCGACTATGTATCGAGGAATTGGCCCCTCGGCGAGTCCGAAACCAGCTGCATGCAGCAAATTTCGTACCCCCCCCTTTCCCAATCCCCCCCTTTCGCCCGGCCCGAGGACTGCCTGGAGGAGCTGTCTGCGCTCAACTCACAGCCTTACCAACGCACGCCGCCAAGGAAAAGCACCGATAGCCTTTTCGGCGTGCTTCCCTTCAGGGTCCTCTGGGCCGAGATGGCCCTGGGAAGGCCCATCAGGCCCTCACGGGGCCCTCCGCCGCCCCTGGCGCGCTCCGCGCGCCAGGGAGGGGGGTCCAGCGCCGATCCGAGAAATCCACGCGGACCTCCGAGTTTTTATACTTATGCCACTTTTTGTTCCCCTACTCCACAGCACCCTCCAGGTCCCCCAGGTGGCCCCAAGTGGCCACAACGTGATCCCCGAGAAGTCAGCCAGGGCCCCCTGTGGGTCCCCCTGCCCGCGAGATCCTTCCGCCTCAACCCCACCCCCCAAGTGATGGGCGTGTTTTCCACCACCACCACCACCAGAAGTTGGAGGGGGGGGATCCTCCTCCTCCTCCTCTTCCTCCTCCTCCTCCGCCTCCTCCGCTTCCTCCTCCTCCTCCTCCTCGTCCTCCTCCTCCTCGCCCTCCTCCTCCTTCGCCGCTCCAACTTGTGGTGGTGGTGGTGGTGGTGGAAAACAGGCTCATCAACAAGGGATCCCAGACCCGAAACTTGATCCCCCCTCCTCCCCCTGGGGCCCAGCACCCCGACGCCGGGCGAACTCCCCAGGGAGCCTCCGAGCTGCTGCCCGGGGCGCGGAGGCGCGGCTCTCAATTGGCTGCCCTGGGGGCTCCCGGAAGCTTGTTTAATAAAAAATAGGAAGCGACAAAAAGAAACCAGGGCCCCAAGAGAGGGCAGAAACGCTTCCACGGCGCGCAGGAGGGCCTCAGGACGCTGCAAGACGCCCTAACAGAACCTCAAGAGCACGGCCCAGGAGGCTCGGAGAGGCATCATTCATTCCCCTGCGGGTTTTCGACGCATTAAAATCGTCTCGCCTCGTTGATTTATCTGACGCTCGAAGACGGCCCAAAGAGACCTCCCAAATCACTCCAAGACGGCCCAAGAAGCTCCTGAGAGTACCTCAAGCCAGACCGCCTGAGGGCGGCCATTTTCGAGTGCCCACACGGCCCACGAGAACTCTCAGACAACCCCACAAGGCCCCAGGAGGGACCCAAAAGGAGCCCCAGAGGGGGAACACGATCTGCCTTTTCGAGCCCTTAGGGGAACAAAAAGTGACATAAACATAAAAACTCGGAGGTCCGCGCGGATTTCTCGGATCGGCGCTGGGGCCCCCCGGCGGCGCCTCGGGCGCCGCCCCTGGCGCGCTCCGCGCGCCAGGGAGCGCGAAGGAGGCGCGCCAGGGGCGGCGCCGCGGAGCGCGCCAGGGGCGGCGCCCGAGGCGCCGCCGGGGGGCCCCAGCGCCGATCCGAGACATCCGCGCGGACCTCCGAGTTTTTATGTTTATGTCACATGTCACTTGTTCTTCCCCTACTCGAGCCAACCAGCCCAGAAGGCCCCCCGACAGCGGGAGCAAGCGCCCTCCGGGCGGCCACGAGGCCCCGGAAGTCTCCCGGGAGGCCCGCGAGGAGGCTCCGGCAGGCCTCCCTGCGAGGAGGCACCGCGAGGCCTCGCAGCTCTGGCTTCCAAGAGGCCCCGCCCCCCCCGCAAGAGGCCGCCGCAGGGCCCCCTTATGGGGTGGGGCCTGTTCTCGGGCCCTGGGGCCAGCAGCAATGCGGGGGCGGGGCGGAGCACTGGCCCCGGGGAGGGGGCCACATGCGAACCTTACCCCTACACCCTCCCCCTCCTCCTCCTCCTCCTCCTCCTCCTCCTCCTCCTCCTCTCCTCCCTCCTCCTCCTCCGCCCCTCCTCCTCAATCCTCCTCCTCCTCCTCCTCCTCCTCCTCCCTCCTCCTCCGCCCCCTCCTCCATCTCCTCCTCCTCCTCCTCCTCCTCCTCCTCCTCCTCCTCCTCCTCCTCCCCCTCCTCCTCCTCCTCCTCCTCCTCCTCCTCCTCCTCCTCCTCCTCCTCCTCCTCCTCCTCCTCGTCCTCGTCCTCGTCCTCGTCCTCCTAGGACTGGCCGCAGGCAGCTGCACACTCACAGGCAGCACCTCTAGGGGGCCACACGCGAACCCTACCCCTACCCCCCACGATTTCTGGGGGGGAGGGTGGGGTTCACTCCGCTCGGGAACTCCCGCGCGAAGTGAACTCCACCCTCCCCCTCAGAAATCGTGGGGGGTACAGCCGGGGCGTTGACCTAAGGAACGATGAATAAGGAACAAGGCCCCTTTATACCTTAAGTGTAACTTCGATGTCCGATCGAAAACCAGAGGTGCACCCAAGGCAGTCAGGAACACCTCTGAGGAACACGGCGCCCCTCCTAAACGAATAGGGTTCCTTCTTCAGCGCCCCGACTGTAAGGGTATAGGTCCGCGTGTGGCCCCCTGCCCGGGGAGAGGGCCGGGGCCTCGCGGGGCCGCGCACGGCAAGAAGCAGGCGTGGGCGGATGTCGGGGCCCCCGTCCGACCCACGGGGGCACCGCGACGGCCCAGCCGGCCTCCACGGCGGGCGCCCAAAGACGGCCCCGGGGGCCCGAAGGCGGCTCTCGAAGAGGGGCCCGAGGTGTCCGAACAAAGGCCCCCAGGCTGGCCATCGCTCGGACGTCCATGTCCTGTGTGTTTTTTTTGGGGGGGGTCGTGCGTGGCTTTTTTTCGCCAAATGATCGAGGATGCTCCTCGATGGCCATCGCCGAAGGAAAAACGCACGCGTCCGAGCGATGCCAAGCAGGACGACCCAAGGGGCCCCCAAAACGACCCCCAAAGAGGACCCCAGGAGAGCCACAAGGCAGCCCCGAGAGGCCCCCAAGACGGCATCCGAAGGGACCACACGGCGCAAGAGAGCCTCAAGACGGCCCACAACGCCCCCAAAGACCCCAAGAGGCCATAAAGAGGCCAAGAATCCCCCAAGAACCCCCAGACGGCCCAGACACCCGCGGAGTTGTATACGAATGGCGCGTTGTTGCTGTGCTCATCGGAATCTGTCTTTGGCGTTGCCTCGTGCTGACACGTGGTGAATGCACTTTCGGCGGCGACGAGAAGGGCGAATAGCCCAGGGGCGGGCATTAATCACACGTATTCGTCCGGGAGCCCTGTCGAAGGCATAAATCCTCGGCGCCCCTGGATACATGTACTGCTCTCCCCTGGGCTATTCGCCCCTGTCATCGCCTCCGACACGTGGCCCTCGTGGGCATTGGCACGTTCGTCCAGGCGCTACAACCGGAGGGGAAGTGCGCACCCGCCCCCCGTCGTGGCCCTGGCAGCGCCCCGGGGCGGGCAGGAACGGCACGGTAAACGAGCAGAGCACGCCACCCGCCACCCAGTCTTCACGTGCGCCGCACGTGCGAAGCGCGGGGAATCTCCAAGAGAGCACCAAGAGGCAATGCAATAGGCATGCAACGTTACGGTAGCGCAGCGCTACACCATCGCAGCGGTGTTCCCCGAACGGCCACGAGATGGCTCTGCCGAGCCTGTCGGGCGGAAAGGGCACGTTTCCGAGAATTACTGTGCAGTCGCTGAAGCAAGTAGCCTCCCAGAGTTCGTGCAGAAAGGCTCCAAGGAAGACCGTCAAAGAAACGCATACCGCGCTCACTTTCTAGATAGCCGCGAATGGGCCAGAGGCTCTACGAGGCCTCAAGAGGGCATAAGAGAAGCCCACAGAGCACACAAGCACACTGCAGCCAGTGCTTAGTCGACAAAAAAGGAAGTTTGGGATGGCTGTCGCGAGCACTGCAATGGACATGTACACCTCGGTCGCTTGGCCCAGGCGCGCTCCGCAACGCCCAGCATGCTTTACCCGTGAACTTCTTGTTGGGTTTCAGCTGCCGAGGCTCTGGCCCAGATGGGACACGCTCTTGTCCTTCAATTACGCTCTGCAGGGCGCCCACATGATGCCTGTACAGTTGGGCTGCTGAAAGAAGGAACGCTAAATGAGGAACGAAGCCCCTCCTTGGCCCTGTAAGCGCCTCCGTGCCCCAGGAGGGCAAGAGGAACAGCACTGGAGGAACCGAAGGAACATCGAGCCCCTTTCCGAACCCGAATGGTTCCTTAGTTCAGCGTCTTGGCTGTATGTCTTTTCTGACCTTTGTCCCTTGCTTCGTGCTCCCCGCTCTCCCTGCCCACCTCCGCTCGCCATGGCGTCGTCTCCCTGAGCCACCCCGTCCCCTCCCGCTGCCTCCCCTGCCCCACTGTGCGCGCAGTGCTTCCGTTGCTTCTCCCGACCCACGCGTGCAAGCGCGCTGGTTGTGAGAGGCTCGAAGCGGTGCTGGCGCCTCTCCAAGAACGCGCAACGGAGAGAGAGAGAGAGAGAGAGAGAGTAAGATAGAGAGAGAGAGAGAGAGAGATGACCACCCCGCGGACGCGCGGGCCGCCGACGAGAGGTCGGCATCGCCCCCGCAGGACTTGGCTGCGCGCCAGCGGCAGGGCCTCGACCCTGTCCGCTGCCGCGCCGACGATGGCGAGTCAGTCAGTTTCGCGTTTTGTCACCGTCGTTCACGGCGAACGCTTCGTTGAAATCTGCAGCATGCAGGTCAATCACCGACCGATCGAATTCGAGAGGACTGCTCATCAGGGCCGCCCGCATGGGGCCAAGGTAGATCGGGCCGGTTTATCCCGCCGCGTCGCCGATTCAGTGGCGATGCGCTGGCGACGCCGGGAGGACGATACTTGGCTTCTGGACCGAGCCACATCGCCGATGCATCGGGGATGCGGCGCGATCCATCGACTCCATCTACCCGGCCGCAGGAGGAGGAGCAGGAGGAGGAAGAGGAGGAGGAGGAGGAGGAGGAGGAGGAGGAGGGAGGAGGAGGGGGGGGCCTGAGAGGGAGGAGGAGGAGAGGAGGGAGGAGGGAAGGGGGGGGGAGGGAGGGGGGGGGAGGAAAAAAAAAAGGGACAAAGGAGAGGAGGAGGAGGAGGGAGGAGGAGGAGGAGGAGGAGGAGGAGGAGAAGCAGGAGGTTGGGGAGAAGGAGGAGAGGAGGAGGAGGAGCAGGGCGAGGAGGCGGGCGGGAGGAGGGGGAGGAGAGGACGGAGGAGGAGGAGGAGGAGGAGGAGGAGGAGGAGGAGGAGGAGCAGGAGGAGGGAGGAGGAAAGGAGGAGGGGGGGAGGAGGAGGAGAAGAGGAGGAGAAGAGGAGGAGGAGGGGGAGGAGGAGGGAGGAGGAGGAGGAGGAGGAGGAGGAGGAGGAGGAGGGAGGAGGAGGCGGAGGCCATGCACAGAAGGCGGCCTGCTGACCTGGCCACTCTGCGCGCGTGCACGCGGACGCGCAGGTGGCGCACCGCGGGGGCCACCCGTGGGAGAGAGACCCTGTAAGCGGCGGTGCTCTCCCCTCGGGCGCCCAGCACCCTGCAGGCCGCGGGCCGCGGGCCGCGGGCCGCGGGGCGCGGGCCGCGCTGTAAACGGCGGCCCGACCGGGTGCCCCGACCTCTGCCGACGGGGAAGGGCTCACGGCGCCCGGCTCCGGCCTCTTGGGCCGTCTTCAACGCCGTGAACGCCGAAAAGCAGCGCATGCTGAAAATGTACCTCTTCCCCCTAGGAAAGCAATGATTTGGGCCTCCTGGTGGCCCCTTGGGACGCGTCTTGGGGGCCTCTTGGGGCTTCTTGGGGTGGACCAAGGCCCTCGACCTTCGTCCCCTACCAGGGCTCGACCAGAGCAGAGCTTTCCGTTCTCGCTCCGGGTGCTCGTCTTCCCTCCTGCTGCCTGCCTTCCCTCCGCCTTTTTCCCAACATAACGGCATCGAGACGGAAAAAAGGCCCAGGAGATCGCCATGACACCGCTCGGGTCCAGCCCTGGCCCGCACTGAGCGGACGCCTGAAGGTATGGAACGCACTGTTCCGCCATCGGGGGCGCCTGTCCCAAGGAGGTGTCTCCTCTGACGGCGCGCGGGGATGACCATGAACGTTCTAAGTCACCCGTCCGCATTAGGACGAGCGCCCCCGATTGCGGAACGGCTTGCTTCCTTCCGCTCTTCGTCCGCCACTTTTCGGGATCCACCATAGGAGGGGGTGACCCTGAGAGAGGGGCATGAATTCGATCCGCTGGTGCACCGAACTGCCGCAAGCAGATGTCCCCCGCATGCCCCACCTGTCGGCAACTCTTGCGGCAGTTGCCGGCTGCTGGGGGGCAGCTTTTGGGGGGGGCGGTTCGGTGCAAAAGCCGCTCGACCTCACACCCCCCCTGGGGCCCCCCCCCCTAGAGGCCTCCTGGATGGGGTCGGAGTAGATGGGGCTGGAGGATCGCGCCGCATCACAGATGCATCGGCGATGCATCGGCGATGCAACGGCGAGGCATCGTCGGCGTGGGCGATGCCTCGGCAACGTCGACGTGAGCTCCACATCGAGCCGCATCGGCGATGCACCAGTGGCGGGATCCCGAACCCTGCGCGGGGTCTTCCGCGGCGCATCCGTCCGCGCGGGTTCCCGGGGCCCAGGGGCGGTCCCGCGGGGCGGTCTCCCGCAGGGTCGGGACGGTCGCCAGCCGTGTGATCGCCCCCCCACCGTCGCCAGAGGTCGGGGCCGAGGCAGATCGCATGTGGATCTTGCACGGAGCCCAGGCGCGACTAGAGGCAGAAGCAAATCGGCAGGAATAGGCGGCGCGCCCGGGGGAGAAAAAGAGAAGGAGAGGGCCTTCTCGGAAGGCTCGGAGGTTCCCTGGACTTCTGAGAAGTCTTGCAAGCCTTCCCCGAGGACAGAAAAAGCTTCTCAGAAGGCCGGAGGCCTTCCGAGAAGTCCCACCACCGTCTGAGAAGGCCTTCTTCTTCTTCTCATTTCTCCCCCCCTCGCTCGCATCCGAATGAAGGTACCCTTTTGGCGCCCCGCGCGGATTTCTTGGATCCGACGTATTTCCGACGTGATCCGACGAGAATCCGACGTGGATCCGACGTAAATCGGGTCTCAAGTTGCCGCGCGAGGCCTCCAGGAATGCCTTCATAACCAGCCCCCTCCTCCACCCGAGGAAGAAAAAACAGCATGAGCATAGACTGTTGGCGCGCCGCGCGGATTTCTTGGATCTGCGCTGGACCCCCCTGGCGCGCGGAGCACGCCGGAGGGGCGGCGCCTGAGGCGCCGCCAGGCGGGGCCGGGTGTGGACCCAAGAAACCCGCGCGGAGCGCCAAAAGTCTATTGAAGGGGCCCTGGGACACACACATAAATACATACACATAAAAGGATTCCCCATATCTTCTCATGTTTTCTGGGTTTTCGTCTTCCCCCCCACTTCCCATGTAGTCCTACATTTTCTTGGGGGTCGACGATTAATTGTGTCTGTGTGCTTTTTCCCCTCCTGATCTATGCTCATGCTGTGTTTTCTTCCTCGGGTGCAGGAGGGGGCTGGTTATGAAGACATTCCTGGAGGCCTCGCGCGGCAACTTGAGACCCGAGTTACGTCGGATCCACGTCGATGTACGTCGGATTCACGTCGGATTACGTCGGAATCATGTCGGATTGACGTCGGACTGACGCTGGAGCATCGCCGCGCGAGCGTCGAGTCATAGCCTACATAGCTGACGTGTGGACTAGATAATGCAAATATTCCGCGCCGCGCGAGGCCTCCAGGATTTTCCTCAAAAGGCTGGGGGTCCCTGGACGAGGAAGTCACTGGAGTCTGCAGGCGTAGTGCTACCGCAGCGGACGCGGAACGAGAACCAGCGGGCCTCGTTCTCTCGCCACGGCGAGCCTCGGCCAGGAATGGGTTCCTCCGCTGTAGACCTGCTGGCCATCACTCGGACGTCCATTCCCCGTGCATTTGTCGGTGATGTGCGTGGTTGTTTCTCGATGGTCCAGGATCCTCCTCGATGGCCCTCGCCGAGAAACCAATGCGCACGTCCGAGCGATGCCAAGCCAAAAGAACAGCCCGAAAACGAAAGCCCCTCCCAAGCCCAGGACGACCCTTCCTCCACCGTGCAGCTGACGGGAGAACGCACGGTGCCTCCTCTGAAGCTTGGGGCAACCGTGCGGTGCCCGACGCTGGAGGGGGCTGCCAGGTCGGCCGCGGAGCCCGGCGGCTCGCTGGAGACCCTCGGCGCCGCCCCCGCGGGCTCTCTCGCCGCAAGGGCGCGCCGGGAGCCACCGCGCGCCGACGGCCCCCCCCCCCCGCAGCCGTGCCCCCGGCCCGAGGCTCCCGGGGGAGTGCCCGGCCCCCAGGGGTGCAGAGTGCTGCGCACGGCCCCGGCCGCTGCCCGTGGCCAGGCACGAGCTGGGCTGGCCGAAGGCTGCCACCTGGGTTTCGCGTACCCCTTTGCGCAGGGGGCATCACATCCACCCCGACAGTAACCACTCCGACGCGCGAAGCCGCCTAGTCAACGCATCCGAAGAAGGAATCGAGCAGGGCAGGGCTGTTTCGCAGACGCCCAGGGCCGTTTGGTGAACGCCAATGGTCCGGTCCGGGTGGCTGTTCCTCCCTGGCATGAAGCCGAAGATGCCCAAGACGCAGATCCGCCCCAGGACGCCCACTACGGTCAGTACCGCGCAGACAAGCTAAAGGCGGCAGGCTCGATGCTGGCCCATGCTGACCACGACGTGGGCGCGGACTGGCGGCATGTCCCCCTCTCGTGAGCAGGGACCGAACGTCCCGACATTCCTATTGTCCTACCACGAAATGCTCTTAGAACCCAAACATGCTCTAAGAACAAATTACGCTACCGAGGAACCCCACACACTTAACTTAAATCTTGTGTGTTTGCTTAAGTTTATAATATATGCGCAATTCTGCGTTCTCAGCCCTCGTCGCGAATGTTCCCCTATGTGTCATCCAACGCCATATTGCTTGAACCTCCTCCCTCTTCCTAGCCTTCTATCCTCCGTCGAGGACAGATTCGAGCCAGCCAGCGGCCGCGGTGAGGGACCACCCCGTGCGCACCCTCGATGGTGTCGAGAAAGTGCCACGCCTGCTATGCCCTGGACGACCGTCGTGCGTAGCGGCCGCGGTGAGGGACCACCCCCTGCGCAGCCTCTATGGTGTCGAGAAAATGCCGCGCCTGCTATGCCCTGGACGACCGTCGTGCATAGCCGCCGCGGTGAGGGACCACCCCCTGCGCACCCTCTATGACGTCGAGAAAGTGCCACGCCTGCGATTCCCTGGACGACCGTCGTGCATAGCGGCCGCGCTGAGGGGCCACCACCCCTGCGCCCTCCTGTGGTGTCCGAGAAGTGCCACTAACCTCATCCTGCCACGATCCTGCGGACGTGTCACGGATAGAGGCGGCCGCGCTGAGAGGACCACCCCCCCACCCTCTGCGCACCCCCTGTGGTGTCGAGAAAGTGCCACTCCTGCCACGATCTGCGAGCGTCTCACGGATAGAGGCCGCGCTGAGGGACCACCCTCTGCGCACCCCCTGTGGTGTCGAGCAAGTGCCACTCCTGCCACGATCTGCGAGCGTGTCACGGATAGAGGCCGCGCTGAGGGACCACCACCCTCTGCGCACCTCCTGTGGTGCCGAGAAAGTGCCACTCCTGCCACGATCTGCGAGCGTGTCACGGATAGAGGCCGCGCTGAGGGACACCACCCTCTGCGCACCCCCTGTGGCGTCGAGAAAGTGCCACGCCTGCCACGCCCTGCGAGCGTGTCACGGATAGAGGCCCCGCTGAGGGACCACCCCCTGCGCACCCCCTGTGGTGTCGAGAAAGTGCCACGCCTGCTGTGCCTGGACGACTGTCGTGCATAGCGGCCGCGATGAGAGACCACCCCCTGCGCACCCCCTATGGTGTCGAGGAAGTGCCACGCCTGCCACGCCCTGCGAGCGTGTCATGGATAGAGGCCCCGCTGAGGGACCACCCTTTGCGCCCCCCCAGCGGTGTCGAGAAAGTGCCGCGCCTGCCACGCCCTGCGAGCGTGTCACGGATAGAGGCCCCGCTGAGGGACCACCCTCTGCGAACCCCCTATGGTGTCGAGGAAGTGCCACGCCTGCTCGCCTGCCGCATGGCTTGCCGTGTGTATGTGTATGATGCGTGTGCGGCCATATCGGGACATATCTCTCGTGTTGCCCAGTATGTCGTGCAGACGTCTTGGGTGTATGATGCAGTGAACATGCGTCTTGTATGTGCGAATGTGTGCATGCGTGCGGCTGTGTGCGAGTGTGTGGGTGAGGAAGCGGGAGGTGTGTGAGACGCGGGTGCGGCGCGGCAGGGAAGAAAACCAGAACCCCACGACG
>CAUYUJ010017082.1:0-20000 GCA_963575745.1 Prorocentrum cordatum
TCTCTCTCTCTATCTCTATCTCTCTCATTTCTCTCTCCCTCTCTCTCTCTCTCTCTCTCTCTCTCTCTTCTCTTCTCTTCTCTTCTCTTCTCTTCTCTTCTCTCCTCTTCTCTTCTCTTCTCTTCTCTTCTCTTCTCTTCTCTTCTCTTCTCTTCTCTTCTCTTCTCTTCTCTTCTCTTCTCTTCTCTTCTCTTCTCTTCTCTTCTCTTCTCTTCTCTTCTCTTCTCTTCTCTTCTCTTCTCTTCTCTTCTCTTCTCTTTTCTTTTCTTTTCTTTTCGTTTCTTTTTTTTTCTTTTCTTTTCTTTTCTCTCTTCTCTTCTCTTCTCTTCTCTTCTCTTCTCTGCTCTTCTCTTCTCTTCTCTTCTCTTCTCTTCTCTTCTCTTCTCTTCTCTTCTCTTCTCTTCTCTTCTCTTCTCTTCTCAAGCGAAGCGGGCCGGACCGCCTCGCGAGCGACATCTTGGAGCTCAGTCGTGGAAGGATGTCTCAAACGAAACGGGCCGGACAATCTCTCGCACACGTTCTGACAAGTCCACGTCGCACTGGCTTCCCGTTAAGTCCTTTCCTGCAGCTCCTCTCCTTCTCCCTCCTCCTCCTCCGCCTCCTCCTCCTCCTCGGCCTCGTCCTCCTCCGCCTCCTCCCCCTCCTCCTCCTCCTCTATCCTGGCTCCGGCGCTACCTCAAGCGGAGGGCGCGCTGTCAGGGAATTGGCCCAAGTTGGCGGAGACAAGCAGGCGGCCGTCGTTTTGCGTGGTGGAGGGTTCGACCCCCTCTCATCACGATCGTCTCTTACAGTCAGGTGTGGCACATGTTTGCCCTCGTGGGTCTGCGTAGCCGGCCCGCAGGATCAGGGTCGGCGCAGCGGGGTCCGCGGAATCAGGACCTGTGTCGTCTCCAGAGGCGAGGATTTAGATTCTTCGCAGCACCGCCGGAGCGGCGCACCGCCTCAAGGAAGGCGGCCGCGAGTGGGCCAGGCGACTGGCCCTTGTCCCGTTCCGTCGCACTTATTTGCCTAAGTGCTCCCTTCGAGGATGCGACTTTCGTTGTCGCTCATGCACAGTTCCCACAGCTCCTCCTCCTCCTCCTCCTCCTCCTCCTCCCCCTCCTCCTCCCCCTCCTCCTGCCTGTTCCCTCATGCACATCATCCGCCTCCTCCTTCTCCCTTCCATCTCCTCCTCCTTCTCCCCCATCCCCCTCCTCCTCATGCACCTTCTCTTCATCCCGAACGGCATTTCGGAGCCCAAAGTTGAGATGATGTATCCAGCGTAACGGGCTGGACCACATCGCGCGCGGCATCTCGGACCCCAGAGTTGCGACGATGCCTCGGGCGAAACGTGCTGCAAGGAAGTCTCCGGCGAAACGGGCCGGACCACCTCGAGCGCGGCGTCTCAGAGCTCCGAGTTGCGGGGGCGTCCTGGGGCCTCCTGGGGACCTCCTGGGGCTTCCTGCTGGGCTTCCTGTGGCCTCCTGAACTCCACCTGGGGTTTCCTGCAGCCTCTTGGGGCCCCCAGGGGGGATCCGTAACCCGTGGCCGTTTGGGCCCCTCAAAATGGAGGGAGGGGCACAAGAGCAGGAAGAATCAACGCCCTCAAGGCGAGAGGCTCAAGGCGAGAGGGCTCAAGTTCTGCTGGACACCCCCTCGGAATCGCGCCCGGCCGCCCGGGGCCGAGTTTGCAGCCAGAGGAGGCGCGCTGCCAGCTTTGGAGGCCCGAGGGCTTGCGCGCCCAATGGCACCACTCCGCGATCTTGTATTGCGCTGGCTGGGGACAGAGAGCCGTAGCCTGGAGTTGTCAGCATGTGCGAAAGATTGCGGAGCTCTCTTGGACATCTGCCCTTCTCTTCCACCCCCTCTCCTGCTGGGGTGCGGCGGCGCGGCTGCCCCGTTGGCTGCCTTGGTCCACGCGCTCTCGTCGTTAGTGCGCAGGGAGGTGGCGCCCTCGCTTGAGCGCCTTGTTCTGTCTCGGCCGCCGCGCCCTGTGGTCTCGCCATGCGCTGGGGGCCTCTGTGCTGGGGTTTGCCAGCAGCCGCCTGCCCCTGCCCAGCTTGGGTCCCGAGGTGCGGTCTGCGTGGCCGTCCTTAGCCCGGGGCGCCTAGGCTTCCTTGCTCTGGGTACTGATGTGATGCTAGAGTGGCGCTTACACGCTGTCGCCCAAGTTCTGTCCGACTCCGGCGCCGACATCTGTGCGATGCCAGGCGCGCGCATGCCGCCCGGGGCAGTGTTGCCTCCTGGCTTCCCGTATACGTGGATGGCGCCACGCTCTATGTCCTGGGGCGCGGTAGGTGTTTTTGTGCGGTGCGAGTTGGCCCAACTCCTCCGCCCTGTCCCCGAGCTTTCTTCTGATCGCGTGCAGTGGCTTGAGTTCTGGGGTGGCGCCTCTGTTCCAGGGGGGGCCCGCGGCCCGTGCTTCGTGTTCTGCGCGTGCTACCCAGCCCCGGGCGGGGACGTTGCAACGTGGAGCGGCATAATCTCATCAGTGTCCTCGGTGCGCGCGCGCCACCTGGGCGCGCGCGTTCTTGTCTGCGGAGACGGCAATGTTCACTTGTCATACGTGTTGGAGCACCCCCATGAATGCACTTGCCTGCGCTGCCGCCAGCCGGCCTCGGATCGCGCGATAGAAGCCATGATTTCCGCGGCTGGCCTGGTGGCGTGCAACCCCCCAGTTCCGACGCGTGACTCTGGCACGTGCGTTGACCTCGTCCTTGCTGATGAGCAGTCAAGTCTTCCCGCCTCGGTTGCCCACGCGAGCGGGGTTGACTCTGACCATCGCTTAGTGGCGTGCTCTGTGCCTTGCTCGTTTCGCATGCCGCACCTCGCGGGCCTGTCCCGCGTTGGCTGGCGCACGGATAGCCAGTGGGATGACGCGCTGCTCGCTGTCGCGCCGGTTCTGGCTGCATTGGCTGATGCGGGTGAAAGCCTCATTGCGTGCACCTGGTTGCGCCCGCCATGGAGTGGCGGCGGCGCCTCCAGACGGGAACGCCGCATGCTCTTAGACGCCGCCGCATGGGCGAGGGATGTTGTCTACACGCTGGTAGGGTTCGCGGCGGGGGCCGCCGAGGCGTCCGCGGCGGCCCCCGCGTGCGTCCCGCGACCCCCCCTCGACCCGAGCGCGTGCGAGTCACAAGCTGCGTTTAAGAGGGCGGTGGCGCTGGCGTCCTGGGCGGAGCGCCATCGAGCGTTCTCGCGCTACTTGAACCTCCGTGCCCGCAGCCCCGGCTTGGCCGAGCGCTTCCTATCCGGGGTTTTTCGGTCGCGCAACGCTTTTCAGATTGCTTTGGTCGATCCGGTCGACGGGCGTTCCCTCGACGTCGAGGAAATGCTTGCTGCTCTGCGGTCGGACCTGGTTGACCGCGTGCACAATGATTCTGCTGTTGACCAGTTGGAGCAGCGGGCGCAAGCTCTCGCTGTCTCGGCAATTCGCGCGGAGGGCGCGAGCTCCGGCCAACCCGCTCCGCGCCTCTACTCGGCTTCGGAGGTCGACGCCGTACTGGACAACTTCAAAACTACATCCTCGGCGCTCCGTGGCTGCTATGCGGCGGTCCGCTCTGCCGTCCCGGAGGGCCGCCGGGTCACGAGGGCCTTGGCCAATCTGTCCAGACATTGCGCCATCACCGGCACTTTGTGGTCTGCCCGCCAGGTGGCCCCCCTCCACAAGTCGGGCCCCCGGGTCGTTCGGTCCACGCAGTGTCTTCGCCCGATTTCAATCTCGGCGGTCATGACTGCTGTCGTGGATGGTCTCTGGGCTGCGCGCAACGCCCCGCTACTTGAGCAATACTGCGGCGTGGTGCAGCAGGGAGGGGTTGGAGACCCCATTTTCCCCCGCCTTGCCTCACCCATGCCCAGCTCCGGTGTGCCCAAGGCCTCCCCACTTATTGGGCGGTCACTGATCTTCAATGGGCTTTCGACGTCGCGTCCCACCTTGCCATGCTACTCAATGCCTATGAGGCTGGGGTGCGTGATGACGACTGGCTTCTCCTCGATGATTTTATGTCGTCAGATTCCCAGTTTATTGCGTTGAGCGGCCACGTGTCGTCTTTGTTCTCGCTTGGGGGTGGTGCGGCGCAGGGCCGCAAGTTTAGCGTAGGCGTTTTTAATGCGTGTTTCAAGTGGTGGCTGAGGAGGTGTGCCGCGTGCTCCCGGGGAGTTGCGCGGCTTGGGTGGATCCCCACCTCCGCCGGCTCTGCATGGGGCTCCATGTTCCTGACGCCCGCGAGTCGGGGATGCCCGCGCCGCCGGCTGTAGGGGGCGACCTCGAGGCTTTAGCTGTCGAGGTGGCGTCGGCAGCTGCGGCCGAGCAGGCGCCTTTCCCGAGGGCCGAGCAGGCAATCGCCTTAGGGGCTTCGCCGGTCACCTCCGAGGCCGATCGGGCCTACTTGCTTGACCGTCTGGGCTCGGGCCTCCTTCCCCCCTTGCAGTTCGTCGACGACCTCGCGGTTGCCGTGTCCTCCCCGGGCGCTCTCCGGGCCATTGTGTCACGGGGGCCGTGGTCAGCTTGCTCGCGGCATGTGAGACGCACCCGCTCCCAGTTTAATTACTCCTCCGGGAAGACGGCTGCCATGGCAATCCTAGACAGCCCCCCCGCTGGTGGTGTCGTATGCCCAGTGGTGGACACAAAGCTTCTCTTGGGGGTTCTCTTTGATGCTCGTCTCACTTTTGGCCCACTCCTTCGGGCCACGCTGGCTAGAGGCAATGATTTGTTTGAATCATTATTCTTCGCTGGGGAGACGGGCGGCTTTGGTCTCCCAGTCTTGTGTGCCCAGGTGCCCTTACGCGTGGGCTCCACGTTGCTATGCCCGTCCCCTTTTCTCTTCCTTGCTCCGCGCGCCCGCTACTCGCTCGACTCTTTGCAAGCGTCCTGGGCCCGTCGCCTTCTCGGCTGCGCCATAGGTCCAGCGCTGCCAGGCGAGGTTGTCATTGCACGGTGCGGGTGGCATTTGCGACTGGGTACCAAGATGGTGGAGCGCGCCATCTTGGCTCGGGCGAGGCTCTTCTTACTGCCAGAAACGCACCCGGGCGCCAGCGTGCTTGGGCTGGCCTTGGCCACATCTTGCCCCACCTGGGCGAGCGCCGTCTGGGCTGTGATGGAGGCGCTGGACAGCCCCATCCCGGACGTGGTTGATTGGCCTTTCGCAGGCGAGCAGGCGTGTTCCGCTGCCCGCGCCGATCCCGCGGCCCGCCGCCTACTCCTTCGCAATTGCAAGTTTTACGTCGTTCGCCCAGCCCTTTCCAAACTTGATCTTGCCGCGTTCCAGCGGGCGACCGCCGTTCCCTTGCCTGTCTTCCGATTGCCCTTTTCGGCTTGGCATGCGGGGTCGCCAGGGCTGCAGTGGAACATGCTGGGCCTTGCCCTTGGGCCTGCCTCGTGGCTCCACTTTCGCCTGTGGGCGGTTGTTCGCGTGTCGGGCTGCTGGCCGCTCCAGGTCTTGGGAGCTCCGCTTTGCGTCGCCACCCTGCCCCGTTGCGGCGGCTGTGGCGCGCTGGGCGTGGACATCTGGCACGCCCTTTTCGCGTGCCCCGCGACAGCCACTCACCGGGCTTCCTTCTGGTCTCGGCTCCCTCTGCCTCCCTCCTCCCGTTGCGCCCAAGTCTCGCAGCTTCTCTTCCGCCGCGGCCGGCCGCCGGTGGAGCGCCGCGAGCGCGTTCGCTTCGTTGCTGCTGCAATGCTCGTGGCCATCACCGGTTCGAGCCAGTTCTAGGGCGCTGCTGGTGGCTCTGTAGGGGGCTCGGGTAGGGGGGGGCCGGCAATCGCCGGCGCCGTCGTGCTCACCCCCCCCCCCCAAGCACTGCAGTAGCTGGACCATATATCGGATTCGCCCGCGAGCACGACGGCGATGCAGCAAAAGGCATGACGGCCAGGGAACATCACAGTGCACCCCTGCTGCCCCTTTCCATCATCATCTCTCTTCTCTGTTGCTCTCATTTTCCATGCCTCACTTGAATGGGAGATTGTCGCTCTCATGTGTGCGTGCCTTTGTAAATGACGTGCTGTTTCTGTCTGCGTGGCCGTGCCGTGTCGTGCTGTTTGGTGTTTGCCGTGGTGTGCCGTGCCCTCTCTTGTAATATGGTTTTCCAGCTGTGCTAAATTCCCCCCCTGGTCTGACGGCGCGCCCCCCGTCGGTCCTGCAGACCAGAAGGGCAATTCTAGACGCTTCGCGTATCCCCACCAGCGCCGTGGCCCCCTCTGGCTCAAGCCCTTCTGGCTCCAGGCGCTCTGGCTCAAGGTTGGTCGGCGCGACCTGGGTCCGCCGCCGCTGGGGCCTGGGCTGGATGGGATCTCGGGCGGCGCGGCGGCGACGGCAGCGGCGCGCTGCTGACGCCCGCGCCGCCGGCGGGGCCCGGGCCAACGGCTCGGCGCCCCCGCCCGGGCGGCCGCCTGGCCCCCCTGCCGCGGCCGGGCCTGCTGCCGCCCGCGCGGCCTCCGCCGCGGCGGGCCCTGCCACTGGCGCCGCCGCTGCCGCCGCCGCGGCCGCCGGCGCCGCGGCGGCCGCCGCCGCCCGCCGCCGCTTGGGCGGCGCTGGCGCCGCGGGCGCCGCTGGGGCCGCCGCGGGCGGCGCCGGCGCCGCGGCGCGCCGCTGGGGCCGGCGCTGCGGGCCCCACGGCTGGCGCCGCCGCTGTCGCCGCAGCGGCCGCCGCCGGCGCCGCGGCGGCCGCCGCCGCCGCCGCCGCCGCCGCGGGCGGCGCTGGCGCCGCGGGCGCCGCTGGGGCTGGCGCTGCGGGCCCTGCCACTGGCGCCGCGGCGGCCGCCGCCGCCGCTGGCGCCGCGGGCGGCGCTGGCGCCGCGGGCGCCGCGGCGAGCTGCAGCAACGGCCGCAGCAGCAACTGCCGCAGCTGCACAAGCAGCAGCAACAGCCGCGGGCAGGCGCAGCGGCACAGCCGCAGCAGCAGCAGCAGCTGCAGCAGCAGCAGCAGCAGCAACGGGACCCAGCAGCTGCTGCAGCAGCAGCAGCAGCAGGACAGCAGCCGCAGCAGCCACTGCAGCAGGCGGCGGAAGGCTTCGGGAATGGAGGCGGAGGGCGAGGACGTGGAGGCGGAGGACGATCCCAGCGAAACAGCAGCTCTGAGCGATCCTGCAGCCTGGGACGCCCCGAGCGGACTGTTCGGCGCCGACGGCGATGCAACGACCAGTCAACTCCCTGGACACTCCTGTAACCCCGAGGACTTGCGTCAGCCACCCGCCCCCCAGTTGGACAGTCGAGGTACAGCTCCTCCTTCCTATCAGCGTGTGGCGCGAGCTCGAGCTATCACATTGCCTGTCGCCGGGGCTGTCGGCCACCACCTCGCCTCCCATTGCTCCTCCCCTGACAACAGTACCTCGAGGGCGCTATCTGTTGATGCTCAAGCGGTTGGGGCTCAGCCTGTGGCGGCGCGAGCTCGAGCTATCACATTGCCAGTCGCCGGGGCCGGCGGCCGCCGCCTCATTCTCCATTGCCCCCCCCATGGCAACAGCATTGTGGCGACAGGTGGGAGTGCTGCTGGAGCACCTTCCGACGCCGACGCGGCGCTCAGTCGCTTCCAAGGACTTGAGAGCGGCAGGCACGACACTGGAGGAGGGGGTGATGCGTTCATCCCTGCGATGCACACAGATCTTGCGACCTTCCGTCGCTTCCCTGGATCGGATGACGGCAGGCAGAGGGATGCCCATGGCGTTCGACCCAGGAACCGTAGCGGCGTGGAAGAGAGGACCAGGGATCTGGCTCCCACAGGGGGTGGTCGCGAGGGCGTCGACAGTACGAACACTGACGTTGCGACCTTCAGTCGCTTCCCTGGATGTGATAACGGCAGGCATGATGCCCTCCCGCCTAGCTTATCCCCCTCTCTCACCCCAGCCCCTCCCATGCCCACTGCTGGGCGCCCAATCTCTTTCTCTCCGGGGGGTGCTGGGCCGGGTGGGATTGCCTTCGGCGGTGCCTGGAGTACGGGGGGCGAGGGCCCCACTCCTGAACAAGCAACCCCCCCCGCGGATCCAGGTCCTCGTAGGCAGACTGACGAGGGGCAGAGAGATACCTTCGGCGTTCGACCCAGGGACCACTGTGACTCGGAGGGGGAGCCTAGGGAACTGGCACTCCCTGGGAGCGCTCACGAGGGCGTCGGCAGGGGAGACGGGCAGACGCCTGCCCTTGGTCCCGACTCGCTTCACAGAGGCTTGTGCCTACACTCCGCCGAGCCTCCCCTCCTGGACGCGCCTGCGCCGAGTGATGCAGCCTTCGGCTGCGCACTGACCATAGAAGATGGGCCTTCAGTCCCTGGAGCGCCTTCCGACGCCGACGCAGCGTTCGGTCGCTCCCCTGGACCTGAGAGCGGCAGGCGCGATCCTGGAGGAGGGGGTGATGCGTTCATCCCTGCGATACGCACAGATCTTGCGACCTTCAGTCCCTTCCCTGGCCCGGATGACGGCAGGCAGTGGGACGCCCGCGTTGGGGGGGGGGGACCTTGGAAGCGGGAGGGCGGGTTGATGCTATCAACCCCGCGATGCACGCTGACATTGCGGCCTTCAGTCGCTTCCCTGGATCGGACAGCTTGGAAGCGGGAGGACGGGTTGATGCGATCAACCCCGCGATGCACGCTGACATTGCGACCTTCAGTCGCTTCCCTGGATCGGATAGCGGACCGTTGGGCCGTTGCGTTGGGGAGGGGGGGGCCTTGGAAGCGGGAGGGCGGGTTGATGCTAGCAACCCCGCGATGCACACTGACATTGCGACCTTCAGTCGCTTCCCTGGATTGGTTAGCGAACCGTTGGCCTCCCCAGGGGGTGTTCGCGAGGGCGTCAGGAGAGGAGACAGGCAGACGCCTGCCCTTGGTCCCGACTCGCTTTGCAGAGGCTTGCGCCTTATCCCTCCTGGATGCTTCTGCGCTGAGTGAAGCAGCCTTCAGCTGCGAATTGAACATAGAAGATGGGCCTTCAGCTCTTGGAGCGACTTTTGACGCAGTTGAGCGAGCCTTCAGCTCCAGGCGCCAAGGTACATCTAGCAACCTCAGAAATGAAGAGCCTTCAGCTCGAGAACCTGAGACGGCACTTATGGTCTTCGGGAGCGCTGCCGGGCATGTGGCCACAAGCGGCGACAGGAGTCGCCACGCGCCCGCCTTCCCTGGAGTTGACAGCACTACTCGAACAGACAACGGGCTTTCAGCCCGAGGAGCTCCCAGCGAGACAGCAGCTTCGATCGACCCAGCAGCCTTGGGCGCCCCAAGCGGACGCCTCAGCGCCATAGTCGATCCTGCGACCAGTCAACTCCCTGGACACTCCCTTAATCCCGAAGACTTTCGTCAGCCGCCCGCCCCCCAGTCAGATAGGCGTGGACGTGACGAGCCTTCAGCGCGAGATTCTCATGCGGAGCGTGCCTTCAGCTCGAGGGTCCAAGACGCAGCGGGAGGTCGCATAATTGACATAGAAGATGGGCCTTCAGCCCTTGGAGCGACCTGTGACACAGCAGAGCGGGCCTTCAGCTCGAGACTGCAAGGCGCATCCAGCCACCTCAGAGGTGACGGGCCCTCAGCTCGAGAATCGGGGGCGGCGCCAAGGGCTGCCGAGAGTGTCGACGGGCATGTGGCCACGAGCGGCGACGGGAAGTGCCCCTCGCCCGCCGCCTCTCCTGGATTTGACAGGGCCGAGCACGCAGAAGGCGGGCCTTCAGCCCGAGGAGCTTCCAGCGAGGGCATAGCCCATCGCTCCCCCCCTGGCAACAGTATCGTTGCGACAGGTGGGGGCGCTGCTGATGGAGCGCCCGCAGTCGATGACCAGCCTCCTCCCGAGAAGAGTTCCACGACGCCTCCCCGAGCGGATGGTGGAGGTCATCTCGAGCCTCCTCGCAGCATCGAGGGTCAGGAGTTCACGCCAGGGCGTGCGTGCGTGCGGGCCGCAGACGGGCACGTGTTTGCGATCGGCACCGACGCTCCAGCCAGCGCCTCCGAGGCCATCCCCGTGGCCGACGGTCGACACGAAGCCCGCTACTTGCAAAGCCTGGGGCTGTCGACACAGCTGGTTGACGGCGAGACCCAACAACGCCCCGCTGTGACTCCGCCCGCCGCCGCCCCTGGGACTCTCGAAGACCCCTTGCCGGGTGACCGCGAACGCGCCTTGCAGAGGCAGGACGTCGAGGCCATCCGCCAGCTTGTCGAGAGATGTCCCTTGGCGCTCATTCGCCCTCGTTCCCCTGTCAGCGAATCCGCCCGAACGGGCAGCGAGCCGCAGCCACTCACGCCCGAAGGCCGGACCATGCTCAGGAAGGCGACCCCCGTCCTGGCGAAAGAAACGGTGTCTGGCAACCCGGGTAACCACGAACATGCCTTGCAGAGGCAGGACATCGAGGCCATCCGCCAGCTTGTCGAGAGAAGTCCCTTCGCGCCCATTCGCCCTCGTTCCCCTGTCAGCGAATCCGCCCGAATGGACAGCGAGCCGCAGCCACTCACGCCCGAAGGCCGGACCGCGCTGAGGAAGGCGACCCCCGTCCTGGCAAAAGAAACGGTGTCTGGCAACGCGCCTGGGCCAGGTGCGACCTGCAGCACTCTCACACTTGGCGAGAGTCACGCTGCGACAGACGGGGGCACGCTCGTGGGCGAGGGCGAGCGCGGGTCTGATGGCGAGCGTCAACGGGAGGGGTCTGCCCCCGCTCACCACAGTGCAGCAGTCCTCTCAGCCCCAGCTGCTGGAGGCTACTCGGCCTTTACTTGGCGACCAGCCGTGCGGCCCGCGCCAACCCGCAAATCCCCGCCAGACTTCCGTGCGCAAGTTGCCGCCGCGCCCCGCGAAGCCATAGGCGATTCTGGCGGCGGGCCCGACCAGTCGGATCAGTCGCAGAGCAGCGTACGTGAGCAGCATACGGAGCAGGAGCCGGAAGAGCCCGATGAGCAGGAGCTGCCGGCCGCCCACGGGGAGGGCGCGGAAGTAACGCCAGCGCAGAAAAGGGAGCACGGGCAAGAACAGGAACAGACAACCACCCACCGCCTCACTCCCCTGGCTGACACCACCTGCCCTGGCCCCTCCCTCCCAGGCAAGGGCGCGAGCTCGAGCGCCGAGGGGCGCCGGCAGTGCGGCCGGCACGTTCTCCCAGCGCGTCTTCGTGACAGCGGATGGACGCCCCGCCTTGCCTCTGTGACTGGCCACCCTCCAGTCTCCCCGCTGCCCCTGTGCCGAAACCTGGCCAGCGACGCCGACCGCGCTGGCGGGTCGGGTGGGCGGCAGACGGCAGGCGGCGGACGCAGCAGCAGCAGCCGCAGAAGCAGCAGCAGGCGCCGCGCCGAGGACCAGCCGCTGACCACCCCGCCCCTGGTTGGAGGTCCCGCCGCGCGTCACTGTCCAGAACCCGTAGACCCAGACACGGGACAGCAGCTGTATAAAACTAAGATCGGCGACGTCCAGTGGGACCTCCCCGGGGAGACACCTGGCGAGGCGATAAAGCGGCTTCAGGCCTTCCTGGGAGCGAGGTTCACAGGCGCCTGGCACGCGTTCGCCCGGCAGCACGCCTTGCCTAGCCGCAAGGGCGTGCTTGGCCCGCGGCGGCGCGACCAGCAAACGTGCGTCAACTTCCTGTCGTCCTTCCGCTACCGCTTCAACTGTGACGTGCGGGCCATGGACGACGCACTGGACCTCGGCGTTGACTGGGCGCAGGTGCGGCTTCGGTACCTGGGTGAGTGACGGGTTGGCAGGGGGCGCCAGGCCGCGAAGGGCCACGCTGCTCGCAGCGCACCCAAGACGGACCAGGCACAGTGGATGGTCGTCACATAAGCTGCGGGCGCGCCCGCCCTTGCTTCACCTCATTTCACTCTGGCCGCTCCTCCTTCCTTTCGGCGTGTGGCTTGAGCCCAAGCTATCACATTGCCTGTCGCCGGGGCTGTCGGCCACCACCTCTTTTCCCCTTACCGTTTCCTCCCCCGTCTCTGCTTCAGAAAGGACGTGCCGGACCGAGCGCATTCCGCCCACGTCCCCGAGTGTTCCCAGCGAGACAGCAGCTTTGTTCGACCCTGCAGCCTGGGACGCCCCAAGCGGACACCTCAGCGCCGGGGTCGATGAAGCGACCAGTCAACTCCCTGGACACTAGCGGGATGCAGCACAATGGATGTATCCGCTCGAGGGTCCAAGGCGCAGCGGGATGCAGCAGAATGGACATAGAAGTTGGGCCTTCAGCCCTTGGAGATGTGTCTCACACCTTGGACTGCTCAAGGGGTTTCCCCTAGGAGTCTTTTGGGCCGCGCGCCTCCCCCGGGGCCGGGCCGCCATTGCAGACTCCCTGGGCTCCTCTCGTCGGCTACGTGCAGCGGCCCCCGTGCTTAGCATGGATTGGCGGTCGTTCGGCGGTAGTCCTGGCATCCCTGGAGCGACGATGGCCGCGTCGCCAGTCGACGACTTTGGGGCCGGCGGACTGGCTGACTCAAGGCATCCTCGCCCTGGATCACAGGACACCATCCCGCCAGGGCAGCCGTCGCCCCTTGCTCCCTGGAACGGGAACGCTTCCGCCGACGCCACGCGCGCACGAGGGCCGTTGGCCTTCAGCCTAACGGGAGGAGGGGGTGATGCGTTCTACCCCGCGATGCACACTGATATTGTGACCTTCCGTCGCTTCCCTGGATTTGTTACGGCAGGCATGCTGTCCCCCCGCCTTGCTTTTCCCCCTCTCTCCTCCCTTCCCTCTCCTGTTCACCCGCTTGCGGCTTTCTGCCGCCCCCCCCCTGACTCGCGCACCTCCTGCCTTTGGATGCAGGTGTGCGTGTCAGTTCACCGTCCACTCGGCCAGCACTGTTGCGGGTGGACCTGTGGCCCCTGGCCTTACTGTAGTTGTTTTCACCTGCTAGGCGCAGCCTGGCGCGCGGCTGTGGGCTCCGGCGGTTTCGCCTGTCCATAGGCCGCGTCGCTCCCTGGATCCCTCAAACTTTCTACGGCCTTCCGCCGTGCTCCTGGAACGAAGTGACTGTGAGGGGCGCGTTTTGGGTATGCGACGGTCCCGTCCCTCGGGTGCTACCTTGCGTGCGAGTGGGTGGCGCTGGTCACTTTGATTGGTGCGGGTCCCAAGCGACCAGCGTGCTTCTATCGGTTGGCTTCGTGCACCTTGCTGCGCTCTGACCAGATCGCTGGTCCTTCGGCGCAGGCGCATCTCAGTTGTGGAAGATTTTTCCACTCTCGGCTTCTACTCCCTGGATGCGTGTTCTGACGTCGCGACGGTTCGCTGGCGCCGTCAGAGTATCTTTCCCGCTGGACTGCGTCGCCAGTGTCAGTCTGTTTCTACCCGCCAGACTCCCTGGATAGACGTCCTGCTCGGCATCGTTCCCTACCCTTGTTCTTTTCGTTCACGGCGGGAACGCTCGCGCGCCATTTTGGCTGCGCTCGGCTTTCCTCGGTGGCTGTACTCAGACTCCCTGGATGTGCCGTTGCATGTACCTTCAGGGGCTGCCCTGCAGACTCCCTGGAACGAAGTGTCTCTGAGGGGCGCGTTTTGGGTATGCGACGGTCCCGTCCCTCGGGTGCTACCCTACACGCTTATGGGTGGCGCTGAGACACTTTGGATGTGCACTATCAGCTACGTGTTCCTACCGTGGGGCTTTGTGCACGCTGCTGCGCCCTTTCCAGTCGCTGGACCAAGGGCTCAGGCGCATCTCGGTTGTGGAAGGTTCTCACTGGCTACTCTGTTTCCACGCCCTGGATGCGTGCTCTGACGTCGCGATGGTCCGCATCTGCCGTCAGGGTTTCCCCGCTGGACTGTGTCACCGGTCAGTCTGTGCTACCCGTCAGACTCCCTGGATTGACGTCTTCGGGACCGCTTCCTTTTTGTTCGTATCCGAACTGTTGGGAACGCCTTACGCGCCATTTTGGCTGCGCTCTGCTTCCTCGGTGCCTGTGTTCAGACTCCCTGGATGCGCCGTTGCATGTTCCTTTCAGGGGCTGCCCTGCAGACTCCCTGGATTGCACGCCCTGCTGCCCCGCCGCCTGAGCCGCGCCGCGCGCGCTTGGGAATTTAGCCACGGCCGCGGCCCGACCGTGACTGCCCGCCGCTGGCGCTTCCGCTTGCGGCCGTAAAAAAAAATAAAAAAAGAAGTATCCCCACCAGCCCGTCCAGAAACGACGCCCAGGCGAGTAGAGGGTCGTCCTGAGGGGCTTTTCGGCGTCTTGGGTGCTTCGGGTGGGCCTCTGTGGGCCGTTCGGGATTCTCTTTGGGGCCTCCTGGGGGCCTCCTGGGGCCTCTTGGGGCCATCTTGGGGCCTCTGGGAGCACCTTGGGTGCCTCTGGGGGGTCTCTTGGGGCCTCTTGGGGGTCTCTTGGGGGCCTCCTGGGGGCCTCTTGGGGGGCCTCTTGGGGTCATCCTTGGGGCCATCCTGCGGCCTCTTGGGGCATCCTGGGGGCCTCTTGCGGCCATCGTGGAGGAAATCGATCAAAGAAGAGGGGTTCCTTAATTAGAGCCCCCCCCCCAGGTCGATCTTGGGCGCTCCAGCGTGCCGCGGGACCCCCTGTCCAGGTCAGTGGGGAGGGGGTAGAGGGGAGGGGTAAACCCCTCCCCGAAGGGGAAGAAGGAGGGGTGGAAGAGGAAACGCTCTAAACCACCGACGCCCAGAGGGCTGGTGGGATTCCTGTGTGGAACTCTATTCCCAAGGCCGAACCCGCGTTCGCTGCCCTGTCCCTCCTCCCCCTTGCGCCCCTCCCCCTCCCTTCCCTGCCCCTCCCTTCGTTCGTGGCTTTCTTCTTCTTCCTTCTGCCCCTCTCTGTGGTTGGCCCTCTTCACAGCTTATGCTTTACCATGCAGTGTTTGTGCTTATTCACATTGCACTTTCTTTTTGTTCCTGCGTTTCCACCTTTTGTTATTCTTGCTCCTGCTTCACAGTCGTGATGCGGTCGTCGTTCCTGGATATTTTGTGCCGCTCACAGGGCACATTGTACTGGGTCTATGCCACTTATCCTATCCGATGCATCTGCTTTGCCTTCTTTTTGTTGTTTGCTTTTGCACTCTATTGTCCTTGTTCGCCTTCTTGTTGTTTGTCATGCTCTCCACTCTCTTTGCTGGCAGCACGCGCGGGGCCAACCCCCATGCGTCCCCCTTGGGATGGGGGGGCCGGCCACCCGCTTTTTTGAGGGCTGGTGCCGTCATCTCGGGGTGCACGTGGGAGGGTGGATCGGCGTGGGCTGCGAGTGTTCATCTACCCACGGGGGGCCCTACGAATGGCGGTGAACGACCCGACCCTAGACGGGGGCACCCTGCGTTCCATCTCGTCCACCTCTCTCTTGGGGGACGCGCTGGGGCGCCGCGGGGGCCCGCGGGCCGGGCGCGCGGCGCGCGGCGCGCGGCGAGCGCCCGACCTGTGGCCGCCGATGCGGAGGCCCCCAAAATTACTTCGACGGAAGGACCCCGCATGAGAATCTCTTTAGCTTGCATGGGGGTATCCTCCTGCCCCTTCCCTTCTCCCACCTACTCTTGCCTCCTCGTTCTCCTCCTGTCTGCTCCTCCTCCTGCCTCAACCCCTGCCTCTTCCTCCTCTTCTTGCCTCCTCCACCTCCTCCCCCTCCCCCTCGTTATGCTTCCTCCCCCCATTCCATTCCCCCCTCCACTCCTGCCCCTGCACTCCTACTCTTCCCTACCTCCCTTACCTCCTTCTCTCCTCCTCCTACCCTCCCTCATCATCCTCCTCCTCCTCCTTCTCCTCCTTCCTCCTCCTCCTCCCTCCCTTCCGCCTCCTCCTCGTTTCCATATTTCCCCCCCCCCCCCCCCCCCCCTCCTCTCCCTCCCTCCTCCTCCTCCTCCTCCTCCTCCTCCTCCTCCTCCTCCTCCTCCTCCTCCTCCTCCTCCTCCTCCTCCTCCTCCTGCTTCCTCCTTAGGGCTCCTGCCCCCTCCTGGGGCCTCCTGGGGCCTCTTGGGGCCTCCTGGAGCCTCTGGGCCTTCCGGGACCTACTGGGGCCTCATCGGGCATTCCTCCTCCTTCTTTTCCTCCTCGTCCTTCCTCCCCTCAGCCTCTTCCTCTTCCTGCTTTCCTGTCTCGTCCTGCATCGTCCCTCCTCCTTTTCCTGGCAATCCTCCTCCTCCTCGTCCTCGTGCGGAACACGACCCAGAGGAAGCGCACGACGTGCGTCCCAGCCGATACGCGCCGGAGGACGACCCAGAGGAAACGCGCGCCGGAGGATGACCCGGAGGAACCACGTGAGCTGCGGGACCCATACGAAGGCTCCCGCCTGACGCGTCCTCATAATTCACTCACAGACGAGGGTCCCGCTTGATACTTCTTCCAAATTCAGACCTGAGGAGCCCAAAAGTGACGACAGTTACGGTAGGTTCGCGTCGTGTCGACCGGCGGCGACCCCAGCGCGGGCGTTCAAGGTTGAACGCCGCCGGCGGCCCAGAATCGGTCGATGTTGAACGATCGGACGTTGCGGCAGCGGCCGATCGTTCAAGGTTGAACGATCCAGCGCGGTGTCAGGAACCAACGCTGGGGTCGGCACGACACGAACCTGCCGTACAGGAGTCCGATGACCCGCTCGGATTAATAACATGATCTGCGGGCCCCATAGGGAGGGGGCTCCCGCCTGAAACTTGCTTGCAATTCGCTGACAAACGAGGCTCCCGCCTGATACTTCGTCCAAATTCAGACCTGAGGAGCCCAAAAGTGACGACAGTTACAGGAATCCGATGACCCGCGTGGATTAGTAACATGATCTGCGGGCCCCATAGGGAGGGGGCTCCCGCCTGAGATTTTCTCACAATTCACTCACAAACGAGGTTCCCGCTTGATACTTCCTCCAAATTCAGACTTGATGAGCCCAAAAGTGACGACAGTTACAGGAATCCGATGACCCGCTCGGATTAGTAACATGATCTGCGGGCCCCATAGGGAGGGGGCTCCCGCCTGAGACTTCCTTACAATTCACTCACAGACGAGGCTCCCGCTTGATACTTCCTCCAAATTCAGACCTGAGGAACCCAAAAGTGACGACAGTTAGAGGAATCCGATGACCCGCTCGGATTAGTAACATGATCTGCGGGCCCCATAGGGAGGGGGCTCCCGCTTAAGACTTCCTCACAATTCACTCACAGACGAGGGTCCCGCTTGATACTTCTTCCAAATTCAGACCTGAGGAGCCCAAAAGTGACGACAGTTACAGGAATCCGATGACCCGCTCGGATTAGTAACATGATCTGCGGGCCCCATGGGGAGGGGGCTCCCGCCTGACGCGTCCTCACAATTCACTCACAGACGAGGGTCCCGCTTGATACTTCTTCCAAATTCAGACCGGAGGAGCCCAAAAGTGACGACAGTTACAGGAATCCGATGACCCGCTCGGATTAGTAACATGATCTGCGGGCCCCATAGGGAGGGGGCTCCCGCCTGAGATTTTCTCGCAATTCACTCACAAACGAGGTTCCCGCTGGATACTTCCTCCAAATTCAGACTTGATGAGCCAAAAAGTGACGACAGTTACAGGAATCCGATGACCCGCTCGGATTAGTAACATGATCTGCGGGCCCCATAGGGAGGGGGCTCCCGCTTGAGACTTGTTCGCAATTCGCTGACAAACGAGGGTCCCGCTTGATACTTCCTCCAAATTCAGACCTGAGGAGCCAAAAAGTGACGACAGTTACAGGAATCCGATGACCCGCTCGGATTAGTAACATGATCTGCGGGCCCCATAGGGAGGGGGCTCCCGCCTGAGACTTCCTCGCAATTCAGTCACAGACGAGGCTCCCGCTTGATACGTCCTCCAAATTCAGACCTGAGGAGCCCAAAAGTGACCACAGTTACAGGAATCCGATGACCCGCTCGGATTAGTAACATGATCTGCGGGCCCCATAGGGAGGGGGCTCCCGCCTGAGACTTCCTCACAATTCACTCACAGACGAGGCTCCCGCCTGATACTTCCTCCATATTCAGGCCTCAAGTCAGCGAGTATGATGATGATGATGATGATGATGATGATGATGATGATGATGATGATGATGATCGTTCGATGCCGATGATGGTGAGTGATCGTGGGATGGTGATGGTGATGCTAATGGTGATGATGATGATGATGATGATGATGATGATGATGATGATGATGATGATGATGATGATGATGATGATGATGATGATGATGATGATGATGATGATGATGATGATGAGTGGGGAGTGATGATGATGGTGATGATGATGTGGAGGAGGAAGCAAAGAGGAGCAGAGGAGAGGGAGGAGGACGAGAGATCCTGCGCGGAGGGTGTGCAGAGAAAACAAGAACCCCACTTAGGATGTGGGAAATAAACGAATCGACACGGGATGTGTATTAACTTGACACGTTCTGATGAGGGCGCCTCCTGGGGCCTCCTGGGAGCTTCCTGGGAATCTCCTGAGGACCCCTGGGGCCTGCCCTGGGCGTCCTGCGGCCTCCTGGAGCTTTCTGGGGCCTCCTGGGGCTCCCAGGGTCCCAGGGAGGATATGTAACATGTGGTCTTTTTGGGCCCCCAGGCTGGACCACCTCTTGCGCGGCATCTGGGAGCTCAGAGTTGCGAGAATGTCTTGTGCGAAACAGGCCAGACCACCTTGCGCACGGCATCTCAGAGCTCAGAGTTGCCAGGATGTCTCAGGCGAAACGGGCCGGACCACCACGCGCAGGGCATCTCAGAGCTCAGAAATTCGAGGATGTCTCAAGCGGGCTCCCAGGGTCCCAGGGAGGATACGTAACATGTGGTCTTCTGGGCCCCCAGACTGGACCTCCTCTTGCGCGGCAGTTGGGAGCTCAGAGTTGCGAGAATGTCTTGTGCGAAACAGGCCGGACCACCTTGCGCACGGCATCTCAGAGCTCAGAGTTGCGAGGATGTCTCAGGCGAGACGGGCCGGACCACCTCGCGCAGGGCATCTCAGAGCTTAGAAGCTCGAGGATGTCTAAGGCGAAACGGGCCGGACCACCTCTCGCGCGGCATCTCGGAGCCCAGAGTTGCGAGGATGTCTCAAACGAAACGGGCCGAACCACCTCGCGCAAGGCATCTCAGAGCTCAGAGTTTCGAGGATGTCTCAGGCGAAACGGCCTGGACCACCTCTCGCACGGCACCTCGGGGCTCGGAGTTCCGAGGATGTCTCAAGCGAAATGGCCCGGACCACCTCTCGCGCGGCGTCCAACTCAGAAACGAGAGTTGTGAGGATGTCTCGAGCGAAACGGCCCGGACCATCAGATTTTTGTGAGGATGTCTCTGCTCCGGCTTCCCTCGGCCGGAGTTGGCTTCTATCACAACAGCATCCCGTTCAGCAAGCTGTTTGGGTGAAAAGATCAGCAGCAGCAACAACAACAAACATATTAAT
The DNA here is from genome assembly GCA_963575745.1 of Prorocentrum cordatum. Lineage (NCBI taxonomy): Eukaryota > Dinophyceae > Prorocentrales > Prorocentraceae > Prorocentrum > Prorocentrum cordatum. The sequence goes on from CAUYUJ010017082.1 coordinate 19,234, forward strand.
TGTTAGTTGGGTCTTGGGTCTTGGGGCCTGGGGTCCTCTTGGGCACATCTGCGGGGCGTCTTGGGGATGGGCAGCGGAGGGGCGATCGAGGAAGGAGGGCGACCGTGGGTTTCTGAAAGTTCGCGCCCAGCAGGCTTCGCATGGACATCATCGTCTCCCAGACCCAGACGTGCGCCAGGACCAGGAGGACCAGCAGGGCGACGTTGGAAGGTGGAGACAACGCGACGCGGATGCCGGGACACAGCTCGGCCTGGCCAAAGGGGCTCGCCCCTGGACTGGCAAGGCCACCGTCGAGCGTCGCGGGGTCGGTCGCAGCAGCTGGGATATCTCCCTCATAGACCTCACTTTCGCATCAGCTGCGAGGGCCCTCGGCGTGGATTTCGACGACGTGTCCAGGATCACACAGGGGCTATTGTGCGACATCTCACAGCGTTGCCCTCGATGCAAGCAGGGCCAGTTTTACAGAGTGACTACGCAGGTGATCAACTTGCGCAAGTACTCGTACGAGCTCGACCGCGTTCTGGCTTGCCACGACCTACTGGGCGTGATGGGCTTCCAGGATAATACCTGGCTGGCCACGCTATCGGGCAAGGCCTCTCGAGGGCTGATCGGGGGGACGGTTCCCCTTCATATGCTTGGATCAGTCCTCTTCTTGGTCGTGGGTTTGTTAGGTTCGTCTGTTTTTTTTTTGCTCCTGATGGTAGGGAGGACCAAGCTGATCACAAGTCGAGATTTTCGTCCTATGAGCCCGTGTCGCCGCACATTCC